>RCUC01088428.1:0-10110 GCA_003697995.1 Taxidea taxus jeffersonii | reverse complement strand
ACAATGGTTAAAATGGTAAATTTTAGGGACGCCTGGGTGGCTCAGTTGGTTAAGCGGCTGCCTTCGGCTCAGGTCGTGATCCCAGTGTCCTGGGATCGAGTCCCACATTGGGCTCCTTGCTCACCAGGGAGCCTGCTTCTCCCTCTGCCTCTGCCTGCCTTTCTGTCTGCCTGTGCTTGTTCTTGCTCTGACAAATAAAATCTTTAAAAAAAAATGGTAAATTTTATTATTTTGACCACAATAATGAAACAAAGAGTGGGTTGGATTTTTGACTAAAGTATGGCATTCAACAGAGGACAGATAGCCTTTTCAATAAATACTGAAGCCAATTGGGTGTCTATAGGCAAAACAAACAAAAAAAACTTGGTTCGTATCTTATACGAAAAAAGTCAGACTTACTTAAAACATACAGGGGGCACCTGGGTGGCTCAGTTGTTAAGTGCATGCCTTGGGCTCCAGTCATGATCCCAGGATCCTGGGATTAAGCCCCACATCAGGCTCCCTGCTGGGCGGGAAGCCTGCTTCTCCCTCTCCTGCCCCCATGCTTCTGTTCCCTCCCTCGTTGTGCCTGCCAAATAAAATCTTAGAACAACATTAAGAAGTCTTCAGAATCTAGAGCAAGGCAGTTTTGTTTTTTTTTAAAGGACTTTGACAGAGAGGGAGAGAGCACAAGTGGAGGGAGCAGCAGGCAGAGGAAGCAGCAGTTCCTGAGCAAGGAACCCGATGCAGGGCTTGCTCCCAGAACCCTAGGATCATGACCTGAGCTGAAGGCAGACGCCTGGCTGGCTGAGCCACCCAAGAACCCAAGGCAAAGAGCTCTTAAGAGTTGACACTAAAAGCAGGATTCATAAAGGAAAAATTCATAAGCTGGGTTTCATTAAGAACTATTGCTCCATGAAAAGCTTTAAAGAGGATAGAAAAAACTAGAGTGGGGAAAGATATTTGCAAGCCACATATTTTTTTTAAGATTTTTTTTTTTATTAGTTAGAGCGCGGGCACAGGCAGACCGAGAGGCAGACAGAGGCAGAGGGAGGAGCAGGCTCCCTGCCGAGCAAGGAGCCCAATGTGGGACTCCATCCCAGGACGCTGGGATCATGACCTGAGCCGAAGGCAGCCGCTTAACCAACTGAGCCACCCAGGCGTCCCGCAAACCACATATTTTTAAAGTGGGTGAAACAGGCCTCTACTGGGAGATACCATCTGGGACTTTCATAGCCCATGAGAAGTCAGGCCTGGCTTCAGAGGTTCCAAGGACGAGCTAATGTTAGGGTCAAGTGCAGCTGGTGACTTAAATCTGAAGCCAGTGCTCCTTCACCATCCTGCAAATTCTAGGGCCCTTAAGAATTATATTAAATGTGCTCTACCTGGGCTAAGTGGAATAGCAAAGCCTGCAGAACAGCACATTTATGACATGGTTTATTGAGTTAAGCACACTGTTGGGACCTACTGCCTAGAAGAAAAAAGATTCCTGTCCAAATATGACTGCTCATGGACACTGCACCTGTCATCCAGGAGTTCTGATGGAGATATCCAATGCAATTCACGTTATTTTCATTACTGCTAATACACCATCCCATCCATTCCATAGCCCATAGAACAAGGAGTAATTTCAACTTCAGTCTTGTTTTAAGACTTTTTAAGTCTTTCTCTAAGAAATAACTTGTATAAGACTATCACTGCCATTGATAGTGGAAACTTCCATAAAGAATTTGCTATTTTTTTTTTAAAGATTTTATTTGACAGACAGAGATCACAAGTAGGCAGAGAGGGGGCAGGGGAAGCAGGCTCCCCGCTGAGCAGAGAGCCCTATTCGGGGCTCGATCCCAGGACCCTGGGATCATGACCTGAGCTGAAGGCAGAAGCTTTAAACCACTGAGCCACCGAAGCACCTCGAATTTGCTATTCTTGATGCCATTCAGAACATCTGTTATTCCAGGTGAGTGGTCAAAGTAGCAGTATTAACAAGTTTGGAAGAAGCTGATTCCAGTCCTCATTGGAGGACTGAGAGGTTCAAGACTTCAGTAGAAACTGACTGTAGATATAGTTGAAATAGCAAGAGAACTAGAATCAGATGGAGCCTAAGATGTGCCCGAGTTGATGCAATCTCATGATCAAACCTGAGTTTCTTCTGATGGAAGAGCAAAGAAAGTGGCTTCACGAAATGGATCTACTCCTATAGAAGATGCTGTGAAGACTGTTGAAATGACAATGGATTTAGAATGTTACATTAACTTAGTTGATAAAGCACTAGCAGGTGGGAGGCGCCTCCAATTTTGAAAGATGTTCTACTGCGGGTAAAAAATGCCACTGAACCGCAGATTCATGCTACACAGAAATTGCTCCTGAAAGGAATTGATGAAGCAAACTTCCTCGTTTAAAGAACCTGCCACAGGGACGCCTGGGTAGCTCAGTGGGTTAAGCCGCTGCCTTCGGCTTGGGTCCCGGGGTCCTGGGATCGAGTCCCACATCCGGGAGCCTGCTTCTCCCCTCCCCTCTCTGCCTGCCTCTCTGCCTACTTGTGTGATCTCTGTCAAATAAGTAAATAAATAAAATCTTTAAAAAAAAGAACCTGCCACAGCCACCTAGCCTTCAGCAAGAACTTCCCGCATCAGGCAGCGGCCATCAACATCAGAAGCCAGACCGTCCACCAGGAGAAAGACCACCAATGGGCTGAAAACTCAGATGGTGGTTAATATTTTTAGCAATAAAGTATTTAATTAGGGCCTCTATATTTTTTAGACATAATGCTTTTGCACATTTAAGGAACTACAGTCTAGTGTAAACTGAGCTTTTCTATGCACTGGGAAACCAAAAAATTCATTTGACTTGCTTTGTTGTGATACCTGCTTTACTGCAGTGGTCTGGAACCAAAATCCCTATCACTCCAAGGTGTGCCTGTGAACAGAAGATAAAAAGAGTAACAAAGAAAACTGAGTGGAGGGGCACCTGGGTGGCTCAGTGGGTTAAAGCTTCTGCCTTCGGCTCAGGTCATGATCCCAAGGTCCTGGGATCGAGCCCCACATCAGGCTCTCTGCTCAGCAGGGAGTCGGCTTCCCCGCTGTCTCTACCTGCCTCTCTGCCTACTTGTTATCTCTGTCTGTCAAATAAAATCTTTAATAAAATTGAGTGGAAAATTTTTAGAGAATTCTAAAAAAAAAAAAAAAAAAAAGACAAGCAAAGGCAATCACAAACATACAGAACTGGACTCCCCAGATAAAACAAAAGCAATGGAACAGATCCATTCTGAAAAAGTACTCAAGATACTAAATGAAACCAAAAGAACACACCATGCTCAAGAGGAAATGATCCAGAATGGTCCAGAGAGTATTAATATAAAAGACCCTTTTGCACTGAACAACAGTCAGGCAAAAAGATACTTGAGAGGTTGGGGATGGGGGTAGGGGAGCAACCTGGTCTCAGCTCTCAAGGACACTCAGCTTGTACAACAGTAGAACAATGGCTCCCACTAAAACAATGCTCCTAATATCCTTGAGCAAAAGGAGACAGGCAGTCTCAAGAACAGAAGAGTTAACAATGGGCATTACACATTCGTAACTGGAGGAAAAGGGACTTTAAAAAGTGAGCAGATAGGACTAGCAGAACAAGCAAGTGGGAACCTAATGTAGGAATGACAGTTGAAAAGTTGAGGGGAAGAAGGTACATAATAGCCGGTTTCTCTGTAAACCTGGGAGTTGAACACCAAAAGATAACTGACTCAAATTAAGAGGTGGAAAAGACTGAAGGATGTAGGAAGAAGGGAAAAAATGTAGTAATTACTGTTCACATTAGAAAAATAGGTACTAAGGAAAAGTATTAAGGGGGTTTAAGTTTTAGGGGTAACCACTGGAGAGAAAATCTGAATTCTACGTTCCTGAAGAAGTACACACATACACAAATACAGTATGATGAAAGGAGAGAAAAAAAAAAAAATCACCCACTGATTTTCAGATTGCATTAGACAAAAAAACCTCAATCTTTGCTGCATCCAAGAGTCACACAAGGTAGATACAGAGGAACTGAACAGGCAAAAATTAAACAATTTCTTTACCAAAAAAATTATAAATATTGAATTTGTCATTCTATTAAGAGAACACTCATTCAAAATACTAAGTATTTGAGAATGAAGGATTGTTAACATCAGAAATATATTTTCCAAGTATCTAAGTAAAAAGTGTTAAGCATGGCTAATACCTAGGTGAAATACAGACTTACTGGCCTAATCCCGGGAATTTTGTTTGAATTCTCCTAAGTTAAAAATAAAAATGTAGACACCTGGCTGGCTCAGTCAGTAGAACGAGCAACTCTTGATCTCAGGGGCTGAGTGTGAGCTCCATGTTCAATTCTAGAAGAATTTTTTAGGGGTGCCTAAGGTCTTGATTCCAGGGTCCTGTGATCAAGCCCCATGTCAGGGGCCCTGCATCTCTGAACACCTGAGAAAGGAACTCAAAAGGAAAGATGGAAGAGCTACATATATAATATTTAAAGTGCAGAAAGTGCCTTCCATCTCTCATTAGCCACTTTTGTGTGGTCTTGAATAGGTTTTCCATGAAAAATATATGCCGCCGAATTTTGCTGTAAGCTTAACGAAACTTCAAGCCCTCCCACACTTATCCATGTTAGTCGACTAGGACAGCTAGACTAGACCTAAGTAGAGTAACCTCTTAAGACTTACTTTGGTAGTGAGCAGAGGCCAGTATTTAATATCCGTCCCCCAACATCACCGGTTGTCCTTTCCATTTGTTGCAACCAGTCTTCAAGTTCATGCTGTTTCTGCCTCTACCCCATTCTGAAGGCCAACAGATTATGGTTCCATATCTATGTACTTATGGGATTTAGTTCTTCACCCAGGTCTCCAGTTGTTCCTCCTCCGTACCATTCTTTTAAGTAAACAGAGAAACACTTTGAACACATACTACACCTCTATCTCCCTCCCAGTTTTCAAGAGCTCTTCCAGAAGGTGGTATGTACAAGAATCTGTCTTTTAAAAGATTTGAAGGAGCAAGAGATCATGAGCAGGGGGTAGGGTAGAGGGAGAAACAGACTCCCCACTGAGCAGGGAGCCTGATGTGGAGGTTGATCCCAGGACCCCAGGATCATGACCTGAGCCAAATAAGACACTAAACCTACTGAGCCACCCAGGCCACCCAGTATCTGTCTCCTTGCTTTCCAACCTTAACCACGAGTATCAGCTCCCTTCCCAGTAGGCCATCACCAGACATTAGAATGCCAGTTTACATGCTAGCAATGTCATAAGAACTCTTGTTCATTAAACACACAGCAAAAATGAGTTAAAAACAAGACTCATTAACAGATATTCAAATACGTCAATTTTAATAAGTTCTACACACACTTCCTACTGAAAACTGAAAGAGCACAACAAAAAAATTTTATTAAAACCAGAAAATCTAGAGTCTAGAGTATGTACCCACCCTAATTTTGCTCTAACCAAACCACCCAAAGTTTTCTTGTATTCCTTCTGCACAAGTTACTTGGCTTCCAATTTTTAATATTAGATCTTATCTTAATGACTTCAGATCTCTCAAACACACAGGCAACATTTAAAACCTATTAGTAGTGCTTCCTTAGGCCAAATCAAAACGTACAAGTATACTGAAGTCATTCAAATGCAAACTACAGGATTCCTCACAAATTACTGGTATCACAGTTAAAAAAAAAAACAACCAACCCTTATAATATCACAGATTAAAATATTACAGTTTGCCCTAACAGAACAGCCTTCCAAGCTGCTGCAAAATGATCCTAAAATCACTAGCAAAAATAGTACAAGAATAAATAAAAGTCTGTTTACATTGGCTCCATGTCATAATTATTGTCCATGCTGGTTTCCTCAGAAAGATCTTTATGGTACAGGCAGTAATGACAGCGACATCTGAATCTTTCTACTCTTGTTTCACCCTGAAAAAAATAATGAAATGAACTTAAGTGCATTAGTAATTTAAATAAAATGAATTAACTGCACCATGAGATGTAACCACCCTCAAATCCAGGTTTGGTTATTATGATAACCTTTTACGTTGACTCCAGTGGAGCAGAGACCAACTCAGGGCTTGAACTCACCCCAAGATCAAGACCAGCACTGAGATCAAGAGTTGGATGCTTCACCAACTGAGCCACTCAGACACCCCTAAAATAGCCTTTGGAATACACATTTTTAGAGGCAAAGAGGCAGGACTGAAATGTATGGGATACCAAAGAATGCTAGACTGTGGGTCATTAAGTGCTGGGAACATCTGATTGTCTACCAGAAAAAATGTATCCTTGTGTCATTCTCTTGAATCCCTTCAAAGTAACTGGACCCAGTACTCGGGTTGTCTGCTCTTACTACAGATTATCTTCATGACCATGTTTTTGAAAACACTTGAAAAAGCACAAATATACCACCAAGGGTTAACCCTAATGTAAATAGCAAACTTGAGGTGATCATGGGTCCCTGTAGGTTTGCCAGCTGTACAAATTCATCATGGCATGGAATGTTCATAGTGGTGGGCACTGCTCAGGAGAACATGGAAAGGTTCAACTTTCTGCTCTGCTTTGCTATTAACCTAAAACTGCCTGGAAGAAAAAAGGAAAAAAATACAACTAAAACTAAAGAATTACAGACACAAATGGATTTCTCCAGAGTTGAAGAGATTCAGAAGCTCCAAGTCCATTCCCCTTTTTCTCCTCTCAAACAAAACAAGTAAAAACAAAAACCAAAAACCAGATAGCCACCCACATGTATGGAGTGAGAAAATCTTATTTTACCTCCTCCGCTTCCTTCTGCTGTACATCTTTTTGAAGCTTTGTGGGAAAGAAAAATATATTTATTGAAAAACCATCAAAAAGGCTGGAGTACTAATAACATTATAATCTACCATCAACTGTTGCAAAATTTTAAAAAACGCAAGTGTTATTCATACCCCACACTCGTCAGTGTAGTTTGAGTGACTACTGCTCATCATTCTGTTCGTCAATTTAATTAGAAAAGATTTTATTTGTCAGAGAAAGAGCTTGCACAAGAGGAGGGAGCAGTAGGCAGAGTGAAGAAGCAGGCTCCCCACTGAGCAGGGAGCCTGATGTGGGACTCAGTCTGAGGACCCTGGGATCATGACCTGAGCCAAAGGCAGAGGCTTAACAGAATGAGCCCCCCAGGCGTCCCCTTGTGCATCATTCTTTTTTTTTTTTTTTAAAGATTTTATTTGTTAGAGAGAGTGAGCACAGGCAGACAGAGTGGCAGGTAGAGGCAGAGGGAGAGAAACAGGCTCCCTGCCAAGCAAGGAGCCCGATGTGGGACTCGACCCCAGGACGCTGGGATCATGACCTGAGCCGGATCTTGACCTGCCTGGTTAAGCAGGACGTTGCTTAACCAACTGAGCCACCCAGGTGTCCCCCATTGTGCATCATTCTTAATGGCTGCTGAGCACCAGGCGGGGCAGCACTGTCTGCCCAGATCCCACAAACCTACCTGAGACCCCGGGTTTAGGTAGCGCTGGTACTGAATCATTCGCATCATCCTTGCCATCCTTTCTTTTCGGGCTGTTAACAAGGTCCTCACTCCAGTCCTCCTCCCACTGCTGCTGAGAATACGCTCCACTAGCCCCTGTGGTTTCTTCTCTCTGCCCGGCTGCTGAGATGGATACTCTGGCAGAGGGGAAGGGGGGACGATACTAGAGTCTAGGGTCAATTTACCAAGGTTCTTGGTTAATACTTCAGAGATTGTTTGAGAGGCACCTGTAAGAAAAGAGAAAGTTAAGATCCATTACAGAGTGCACTGCATCACTCAGAAGTCTCATGCTCCTCAGCAGCTCCACAATGGATAATGGGACATTCTTTAAGATGGAAGATCACACCTAGTGCATCACCTACAGTGCCTATCTAACATGCTGAACTCGGTCAGACCATACATCTGAGAACATGCTTAAGAATCCACTATGATAGGATGCCTGGTTGGCATCTTCCTCTCCCTCTGCCTGTTGGGTCTCCCTGCTTGTGCTCTGTCAAGTGAATAATATCCTAAAAAGAATCCATGATGATGGGGGACACCCGGGTGGCTCAGTCAGTTAAGTGGCCAAATGGATGTCACCTCAGGTCTTGATCTCATGATCTCAGGGTCATGAGATCAGCCCCCTGTTAGACTTGGCCCTCAGCTTGCTCGGACTGGAGTCTGTCCCTCTCCCTCTGGTCCTCCTCTCTCTAAAAATAAATAAAACCTTTAAAGAAATCCACTCTGATGGGAAACAGTTCTTAAAAAAATTTTTTGCCAGCTCCTCCTGTTGCTGGTAATTCTAAAGGTTAGATTTTTTCCCCTACAGGGTCAACAGGTACCTAAATACATGATTCAATGGGAAAAACATGTGAGAAATCAGGTATTTGTAGTTTTCCTATTTTCACTTGTGTTAATTTGTAATAGAAGAGGGGAAGAAACACACAAAGCATTAATGCAAATCAAAAATCAGTAAACAAGTTTCAGCACTTGGTAACAATTCTAAACCTCTTAAATTGGGGGAGGGGCAGGTGCAGGTTCATGAATCAGACAAACTCCACATAAAACAGTTTCTCCTTGGGACCCCTGGGTGGCTCAGTTAGTTAACCATCTGCCTTTGGCTCAGGTCATGATCCTATAATGGAGTCCCACAGCGGGCTCCCTTCCTTTGCCAGGAGCCTGCCACTCCCCTTGCTTGTGCTCTGACAAAAAACAACAACAACAACAAAAAAAAACCAAAACCGGAACTAAGAAGCTAAACTGTTACCCTCTTCACTTACATCCAACCTTTTCACAAAATCTCTCCACTCCAACTCCAAAATCAGCCACTCGCCTCTTCGATCCAAACCATTATGCACACCCCATTCGCTCTCATAGCAGTTAACATTCATTTTCCCTGTGTATGAAAGCACTCAGTAAGAGAGGATCCATTTGACTTCTAGGGACTTGTGCACATATAATGATCCCCAGCTGGGAACGATCATGTACTAAGGAAGATTGGAGGAAAAGCAGAGATCGGATTATACAGATATCCTCTCGTTCATTTCCCCCCTGTACATATCCACCCAGGTTCTTTCCTCAAAGATGGGGGGAGGCAGGTCTGGGCTGGGGATGGGGTGCTGACGAAATTGTCAAGTATCGGCAAGCTTCCCACCCAGCTTTACACCTGCCCAGTGAGGACTGGCTCAGGCCCACCCATTAATCAGGGTACATTAAGATTTCAAAGACATTGAGTGGTCCTCCGTGGCTAAGCCTGGGATTCGGTGTAGCTCCCAGAAATGAGTTCTGCTACAGAAGAAGCCAGGAGAGGACCTAATTGACGGTATTTCTACAACACCTAAAAACGCCCTTTCAAGTGTCCTACTAATTTACATTATAGAGCACATTCATGGCTGTAAGTGTTCCCCCCTTCCTTCAATTTCCTCTGAAAAGCCAGTTCCCTGTTTAACATTCCTAAAGGGTAAATTTCACTGGAAAACCAATCCGGGAAAGGTTGGTGAGATGAAAACATTTTAGGTTAAATCGGAGTTTTGGTTTATTGTATTTTGTTTGTTCCTTTCTGCCATTTCTGGTAGGCAGACATTTTGGGTCACAGCTTCGAAGAATTCTGATAGCTCTTCCCGAGAAATTGGACTGAAAACATTCAAGTGTTCCTGAATGTAGTAAGTAAACCATGTAGTTCTCAACACTCCTTCCCCAATTTCCCCTCCTCCTTTGTTTCTTCACTGGGGAGACCTACACAACCTTGGCACTCCTGCCTGGAAGGGGTTGCCTTTTCTGCATTTCTCTTTAAAAGACTGAGGTCAACTTAAGGAGGGCAACCTCTTTGCTCCCAAATCCCCTGTCGTCAGAAAGGGTACCCGTCGGGCTTACCTGAGCCTTCCTGGGAATCCTCTTCACTGGGCGTCTGAGATGATCCCAGAGCCCAGGTTGGATAAAGCTGCTCTGGCGAATCCATTGGAAACCTAGTGACGGACCGAGGCTCCTCCTAGATCCCTGGGGTCCGGTGGGAGGTGATGCTCAGGACCCAACCTGCTACAAAGTAGCCTGGCAAGAACTTCACAACCCAGAAAGAGGGAGAAAAACCCAACCCTCCCCCAACAGCTGAGCAACGAAAGAACAAACCT
>RCUC01088427.1:0-12800 GCA_003697995.1 Taxidea taxus jeffersonii | reverse complement strand
AAAAAAGCAGCTAATTAAAGCCAGGGAAGTAGGTAAAATTGCTCAGGGAGGGTATGTACAGTCAGAAGGGAAGAGAGTTAAGACCAGATCTTGCAGAACACTAACATCTAAAAGACAAGAATCAGAGAACAGGTGCTAGAGCTATGGCAATGTGGCATCATCTAGGATAGTTTTTCAGAATGGAAGGCTTGACTCTAGGTATTTACCCAAAAGAAATGAAAACATATGTTCACACAAAGCCCTGTACTTGAGTGTTTATAGAAGTTTATTAGTGATTGCCACAAATTGAAAACAATCTAAATATTCATCAACTGATGAATGAATAAATAATTTGAAGTCCATCTGTACAATGTACTCAACAATGAAAAGAAACTGCCTCTACACACAACACTGACTCCCAGAAGCATTTGCTAAGCGAAAGAAGGCAAATATAAAATGCTACATACTGTTTATATGACATTCTGGAAAGCAAAACCACAGAGACAGCAATCAGGTCAGTGGTTGCCAGGAGCTAGAGGTGGGAGAAGGGGACTGACTATCTAGGGACTCAAAGGAACTGTTTGGGGTGATGGTGATGTTCCTTATCTTGATTATGGTCGTGATTACATGAGTGTATAATGAATCCAAACTCTTAGACCTGTGCACCTAAAAAGAATGAATTCTACTTTAAATAAATCATGCATCAATAAAACCAACTTAAAGGGGAAAAAAACAAATACAAAAGGAGTGGTCAAAATGTCAAATGCTGCTCCTAAATCATGAGTAGAAGAGGCCTGAGACATGGCCATTGCATTTGGCATTAGTGACTCTATAGGGAGCAGGGTCAGTGGTATGGGAAAGGCAGAAGCTAGATTGTTAAGGGTTAAGGAGTAAGAAAATAATGCTGGTTTCCCTCCAATACCCATTTTCTCCTTCTTTCATGGGAATGGAGCCGTGAATTTCTGGTTAGGCTCAGGACTATGCAGAATGAAGACTGTTTTGCCCAGTCTCTCTGGAAACTGAATATGGCCATGTGACTGAATTCTAGCCAAAAGATGTTAGTGAAAGTGTCCTGAGGCAGTTTCTGGAAGCCTTCCATAAGAGGTAGCTAGCATGCTTCCTTAGCTCCTCCTTCTTTGCTTCTTCCACCTTTGTGGTGGTTGGAATGCAGACATGATGGCTGGAGCTGGAGCAGCCAGCTCTGACTATGAGGAAGGGAGACCACAAATGACAGACCTGGGTCTCTTAGCTCTTTGAGAGATATTAAACCAGTCCAGGACTGCTTATCACTGAACTTTTAAGAGGCGACAAATCTCTTTCCCGATTAAGACTCTTAATTACTCACAGTTGAGTTTAATCCTATAAGCTACCAGGAACAAATAGGAGGTGAGGGTCGAGAGATTGTGAGTATAGGCAATGTTTTTAAGAACTTTGACTATGAAGGGAAAGAATAAAGATAGGATGGTAGCTGGGAGGAACGTGGGTTGAGGGAGGGTCTTATGGTCTCCAAATTCACACCAGATTCTCTGGGAATGGAGATCTGGCGATACCCTAGAATCTCTTTCCACAAAATAGCCCTGTGAATATTCACTAAGATCGACTTTGTGGCTCACTTTCCAGAGGGAAAAGAGGAGCGGTGCATTCCCCCAGAACATTTTACACCCATCTCCTTCCAGCCCCTTGACTGTGCAGAGCTCTTTCCCATCTAGAATCACCCAGCAAGCTGGGGCTGCCTATCAGAGCCCATCCCCTCGCAGGCCAGTGTTTTCAGGGGTCCCTTCCTGAAATCCTGACCTTAGCAGGCCCACTTCCCTTTTATTCTCCATTGGAGTATTTTTCTTTTAACTGCTTTAAGATATAGTTCATATACCATAAAATTCACCCAGAATGTACAATTCAGGGCTTTTTAGTATACTCACGAATTTGTGTCATCATCGTCACAGCTTAATTTTAAAACATTCGTCTTGATATTTTATTTCTTAATTTTTTGAGCAATATTTACAGTCTGTGGTGATGTTTATCTTTGTCTTTCTGCTTTAGCCGGTGAGCTCCACTAGGGCAGGGACTATGATGACTATGGTTAGGGCTGTATCCTTAGCACCTGGCAGATACCCACTCACAGAGGGACCGGGTAGCAAGGCACAGTAAAAGCCTAAAGCTTATCCCGTCTAGTCTTCATTGCAGCAGGTGCAGGGCACCTGGATGGGAGCCAGGTTTACATTTGGGAAACCGTTAGGAGTAGGAAATCCTTGAGGGGGGGTGTATAAGGAGGGAATAAGCCACCCTAGGGAGGCTTATAACCTGGGGTGGAGCCATGGTAATTTGGGAAAACATATTCAATGAACCTATTGTTTTCAGAGAATGAACTAGGAAAAGTAACCCTGGACAGTACCTTCCTACTGGGCAGGAATACGCAGAATATGGAGTGATAGGAAGGGCGTGGGATTGCCGAAGGGATGACACACCGCAGTAACGCGCCGCCCCGCAGCTGGAGTTTTCCTGGGAAACTCAGACCCATGCCCGCCGGGCTGGCACAATGGCATTTCCGAACTCCTGCCCGGCCCGCTGGGGGCAGTACTTGTTATTTGCAGCGGCTAGATGCTAGATGCTTCTTTCTTTCGCAACTTCCAAGCCTCGAGTGCTGCAACCTTGCGGATGACTCAATCTTTTCCCTGAGCCCTCTGGGCTGTGCGGCCGCCACAGCCGCCCCTCTCTCCTCCCACTGCCTCCC
This sequence comes from Taxidea taxus jeffersonii, assembly GCA_003697995.1. Lineage (NCBI taxonomy): Eukaryota > Metazoa > Chordata > Mammalia > Carnivora > Mustelidae > Taxidea > Taxidea taxus. The sequence goes on along the minus strand of RCUC01088427.1, from coordinate 10,090 downwards.
CCTCCCTCCCGTGCCTCAGTGCAGCGCCGCCCTGTCCCAGGGGAGCCACCGGCGCACCTGGCGCCTCGGGCGCACGGGCACTGCGCGCTGGTGGCCACACTGCCCGGCGCGCAGCTGCCAGCGTGCTCCCTCCCGAAACATTTAAGTGGAGTGGCTTGTGTAGCGCCCAGCGAACAACATTATCCAATTGCTTCCCGTTTTACTCGCAGGCTGGGAGCTGAGAGAGCCTGAGCGTTCACTTTCAACCCTCAAGGGGAGGAGGGGGTGCGGGCGGGGAGGGGAGAAGCTCGCGAAGCTTGCAGCTCCACCTCGCACGCGGCGCGGCAAGAGCGCCCGGCTCCGGCAGAGGCGAGCAGCGCCGGTGAGCCCCGCAGCAGAGCGCCGCCGCCGGGCCGCCCGGAGCCCCGCGATGGAGTGAGTATCCCCGCGCGGTGCTCACCGCTCGCTGCCCTCCTCTAGGCATGTTGCCATGGCGACCGCGGCAGCAGGCCGATCCCGGCTCGGGTCCCAGTCTGGGATGGGTGTTTAATTTCAGCCCAGTGTGTACGCCTGATGTTTCTATAGCAGCAGCCGCAGGGGCTGGAGCCAAGGGGTAGGAGCCCCGGGCTGCGTGGTTTTGTGCCGCTGCCTCTCGGCCAGCAGGGCCTCTGGAGGGGACGGTGCTACTAAGGAGGGAGGCAGGTTCTAGGCTTCCCCATCCCTGCCCCAAGCTACCGCTTCTCAGAGTTGACTGCAATAGCCATTACTTCCGATTCCTAACCATGTCAGCATTATTGGACTGCAGTTAAAAAGGGGGGGGGGTCACTGCGGATCGGAAGCAAATGTGGTTCGGTGTGAAGCGTGTAATGGAAGGATGATGAGTTAGTGGGTAATATGAGCCAGAGCGGCAATGCCCTGGCTACTAGAAACCATCGGAGGATCCAAAATAATTGATTTGTTCCTGGGGCAATTGAGAAATGAGACAAAAAAGGTAGGAGCAGCAGCTGGGGATTGAGTTACAACGTTTGGCACCGTGGGCACAGCAAGAGAGGGGTGGGGAAGAGAGGGCAGGGAGGCAAGAGGGGCGTTAACCAGAAAAGACACAATAAAGGGCTTCAGTTGTGGGTTCGAACTGGGGTTTCTTTCTCAGTCTTTGCATCTCTGTGCTGGTCCCTCTCCCAGGCTGCTGCCGCAGCAGGGCCACTGTGACAGGCGAGAGGCTCCACGAAAGGCTCAATTCTGGAGTCAGCTATTAAATGCTGCTCACTTGGTCAGCTCCTCTGCCTCCTCTTTTCTTCCCATGGATACTCCCTGACGTTGGGGCTTCATGAAATCATATTTCAGCCTGGAGATAACATCCGGTTTTCAGGTAGCAGGACCTTCATGTCAAACCCAATAAACCCTAGATGCAGCTTTTGTCCCTCTGCGTATCTGATTGTGTAGACGCAATTTAATCCTCACCAACAAGGCTGCTGAAACAGAAGTAAGAGATGGTGTGGCATTTTAGGAGTGAGGAATTGTAGGTTTCAGCCCCTGGTTGAAATACCCCTTGGCTGGTATTGTGCTATTGATTTCCTATACCAGTAACTTAATGCCTCTGAACCTCAGTTTCCCCGTGTATTCCATGGAGACAAAGATGCTCCTGACATACTTTTTAAGCATTGTTGAGAGGAGCAGATAAGCTTTCTATCTCTTCTAAAGGGACTTGTAAATTGTAAGGTGTATACAAATTTAAGGAGTTAATTATTAAGTCTTTGCGATCAGTTTGCCGGGCTTGAGTCCCTGTGCACTCTGCCGAATGACGTCAGTCTCTCTGGGCCTCATTTCTGGAAAGAGGAATAATAACTATTTCATGCAATTTTTGTGAAGATTCAACAAATTGATACATATAATGATCTTAGAGACTAGCACAAAGAAAGCTCAATAAATATCCTCTATTATCTAAAAATATTATCTATTGTCTACTATTGTTACTGTGGTCTCCAGCATTCTCCATTAACATTTTGTGGGGTCTCAGGTTGGCACCAAGCTGTTGTTTTTTTTTTTTTTCTCCCTCCAGACAATTTATAAAGAAACTTAATGCTCCAAGGGCAACTAAGAGTAACACAATTCTCAAGATGCCATTGTAGGTATGGAGAAGTGACCGAAAGACATAGCAGACTTGGGTACACAGCAGAAGCTGGACAGCTTGGCCTTGGACATATTCTATTCTTTTTTTAAAAGATTTTATTTATTTATTTGACACACAGAGATCACAAGTAGGCCGAGAGGCAGGCAGAGAGAGAGGAAGGGAGGCAGGCTTCCCTGCTGAGCAGAGAGCCCGATGCGATGCGGGGCTTGATCCCAGGATCCTGGGACCATGACCCAAGCCGAAGGCAGAGGCTTTAACCCACTGAGCCACCCAGGCGCTCCTGACATATTCTGTTCTTATTGCCATTGCTGTTTGTTTAGGCAGGGAGACTGTCCATGAATGTTGGTCTAGTCATGGTACCATGGACAGTTAAGGGATACCCTGGTTGTTTGCCACGGCAGTGACTTTCATCTCTACCATCCCACTTTAGTATGCTAATGTATTGCCTATCTCCCAGATTAAAACTGGAGTGCTCAGTAACTGGGAAACAGCTTAAAGAATTTGTAAGTTTCCTTCCTCAGACCCTCCCTCATTTCCTCTCCATCCTCCAGCTAAGCTTTTTTTCCAGGTGTGCTGATCTCCCACACTCTTCCTCTCCTTTCACAGAATCCACATAGGTGCCCCAGCCAGCCTGCTTCTCTCCTGATCAACCTGACCCTGGTTTTCCTGTTCCCTTGTGATATTCCAAAGTCCTTCTCACCTTCCAGTTAACCTCCTGCATTTCCAACTGTTTATCTGTTCTCTGTCCCACTTCCTTTGCTTCATTAATGTAATTAACTTTTAAACTCTTATTTCAGAACACCACCTCTTCCTGTCTTGGGTCAAACAATATTTCTCAAATCCTGTTCTTCCCCTCAATCTAAACCCTCTCAGAATCTCATCTTAGGTAGGACAGGCTGCTTTAAATATCAGTGAGATAGAGGCTCAATTCTTCTTTTTTACTGTGTTCAACTTATGTTTATGAGAAATAATTAAAAGGGGGAATAAAACTCACTTTGTCCTTTCATTTTTTCTTGTAACTAAATATTTGTTGAGATTAGTCCTGGTCAACAAAGCAGTAATGATTCTCACCATCTGAAGTTCATAGTCTAATGAAGAGGTAGATGTTAAAGTAGTAAACACAAATGAATATATAACTACAAAAGTACAATAAATACTATGGAGGGAAATGCACAGAGAAAATAGCAGGAAGGGGATATAGATTAGATTAAGGTGTCAACAAAGCTTCTCTGAGGAACTGATATCTAATGTGAGATGTAAAGGATGAGTAGGAGTTGGCTAGGTGAGGAGTAGAGGGAAGAAGTACTCTAAGCTGAGAAAGCAGCATGTGTTAAGGCCCTGAGGCAGGAGAGATCCTTGGCAGGTTGGAAGAACTGAAAGAAGGATGGTATGGTTAGAGCTTTGGCAGTGAGGGGAAGATGGTTTAGAGATGTGGCTAAGTGTAATGCAGAGCCATCAACGAGCTTTATGAATGGACATGAAGATAATCATTTGTCTTTTAAAACTTTGAAGCTTAGGGGACGCCTGGGTGGCTCAGTTGGTTAAGCAGCTGCCTTGGCTCAGGTCATGATCCCAGTGTCCTGGGATGGAGTCCCACATCGGGCTCCTTGCTTGGCAGGGAGCCTGCTTCTCCCTCTGCCTCTGCCTGCCACTCTGTCTGCCTGTGCTCACTCTCTCTCTCTAACAAATAAATAAAAAATAAATAAATAAAATCTTTTAAACTTTGAAGCTTAAATGTTCAGAAAGCTAAAATTACCTTTCCTGCTGAAGGTATGTAAAACGGATGGCTTAGAAAATGTATCACACCGTATCAGATAAAGGGATAGTATCAAAAATCTATAAAGAACTTATCAAACTCAACACCCCAAAAATAAATAATCCAGTTAAGAAGTGGATAGAAGACATGAACAGACATTTCTCTGAAGAAGACATACAGATGGCTAATAGACACATGAAAAAATGCTCAACATCACTCATCATCAAGGAAATACAAATCAAAACCATAGTGAGATACCACCTCACACCAGTCAGAGTGGCTAAAATTAACAAGTCAGGAAACAACAGATGTTGGCAAGGATGTGGAGAAAGAGGAACCATCTTACACTGTTGGTGGGAATACAAACTGTTGTAGCCACTCTGGAAAACAGTATGGAGGTTCCTCAAAAAATTAAAAATAGAACTACACTATGACCCAGCAATTGTACTGCTAAGTATTTGTCCAAAGAATACAAAAATACTGATTCAAAGGGCACACATGCACCAATGTTTATAGCAGCATTATCAACAATAGCCAAATTATGGAGAGTGTCCAAATGTCCATCGACTGATGAATGGATAAAGATGTGGGGAGTGTGTATGTGTATAGTATATAAAATGAAATCTATATAATGGGATATATAGACATAATAGAATATATAGACATAATGGAATATATAGACATAATGGGAATATTATATATATAATGGAATATTACTCAACCATCAAAAGAATGAAATATTGCCATTTGCAATGGAACTAGAGTATATTATGCTAAGTGAAGTAAGTCAGTTGGAGAAAGAAAAATGCCATATGATTTCACTCATGTAGAATTTAAGAAACAAAACAGATGAATAGGGGAGCGGAAGGAAAAATAAGAAAAAAACACAGGAAGCAAACCATAAGAGACTGTTAATGATAGAGAACAAACTGAGGGTTGATGGAGAGAGGTGGATGGGTGATGGGTTATAAATCGGGGATGGGGCCCCTGAATGGCTGTTGGTTGGGTGTCTGCCTTCCGCTTGGGTCATGATCCCAGGGTCCTGGGATCCAGTACTGTGTCAGGCTCCCTGCTCCAGAGGGAACCTGCTTCTCCCTTTACCTCTCTTTCTTTGTCTCTCATCAATCAATCAATCAATCAATCGGTGATGGACATTAAGGAGGGCACTTGTGATGAGCGCCGGGTGTTTTATGTAAGTGACGAATCACTAAATTCTACTCCTGAAGCCAATGCTACATTGTATGTTAACCAACTTGAATTTAAATAAAAACTTGGAGGAAAAAAAAAGAAAATATGTGTCATAGCCAAGCATGAGTATACTGCAGATATCTGCAATAGGAGAAGGGGATTATCAGTTTTGAAAGTCAGACAGTTTGTGGTGTGCCAGTACCTGATAGTTCTGAATAAGCCAAAGTCACTAATTTTAAATGAAATGGAGTAAAATAAACAATGAATCTTGGAAAATAAAATTAAATTAAAAAAATAAAATTATCCCTTCCCCCCCAAATAATCATTCATTCGTGAACATTATTGGTTTTAATAAAACAAGAGCATCTCAGTTGAAATAGGAAAAAATAAAGATAGCAAGCAGAGGGTCCTAACTGATTGCACTTGGCTGCCCTCCTTGTTGGGTTGAGTGTGAGATCCGCGTTATATATGGGGACAAACTTTAGTATCTGCAGTAATTAATTTGATACCACACCTATAGCTTTTGCTGGACACTTCTGTAGAATACAGTCTTCCAAACAGCATGGGAGCTGAAAGACACAGAGGATATTACATGGAACTTTTTAAATTGTTGCCATCTCTGCAAGCTTTGGGGTCTGACAACATGGATGGCAGCCTCAGAACTGATCTGATGGGGTTTGGAAATGACATTTCCCATCACCTGTCAGGTGCCTGCTTTCACACAGACTTACCACAGAACAACTTTAAAGCATGCAGAGATCACCGAGTATCTCAAGGAAAGTTTCTTCTTTCACATAAACAAATCAAGGCTCATGAAGGGATAAGTGTGGGAAGGATATCGAGTCACAGCTGACTTCTGGTTCTTAATATATGTCTTCATTCATGCATTCATCCATTTATCCAGCAAACATTTATCGAATATTTTCTTTTTTTAATATTTTATTTATTTATTTGACAGAAAGAGAGAGAGATCACAAGTAGGCAGAGAGGCAGGCAGAGGGAGAGGAGGGAAGCAGGCCCCCACCCCGCGGAGCAGAGAGCCCCATGCGGCTAATCCCAGGACCCCAGGACCACGACCTGAGCCGAAGGCAGAGGCTTCAACCCACTGAGTCACCCAGGCACCCCTTATTGAATATTTTCTATGTGCCAAGCACTGTGATAGGTACTGGGAGTAAATGGTGACCTGATCCTGCCTTTAAGGAACTTCCTGTTTAGTCTAAATGTGACTATGGGTGCTCTATGACCTTGAACCATTCTCCTTGGCTAAGTCTGCCATCCTGTTACACAGAGTGTGCCATTTCATGTGTTCAACACTTTGTAGACATTGAAAAAACATGTTTAAAAATGTATAAGTCTTCTTAATTTTTTTTTTTTGTTGGAAGTAATGTATGCTTTTTTACAACAATTAAAATGTTTTGGGCTTAGTTTATGAAATAAACCTCCCTTTTCCTTACTCTTTCCCCCAAGGCTTAGTCCTTAGAGCATTACTGTGAACAGTTTGGAGGTATCCTTCCAGATATTTTCCATGCAAAGCAAGTGGAGTTGGGAACATATACTGATAGACGTTTAAATACTTCCTTTTATATAAATGAAATATACCACATATGTTGTTCTGTAGCTTGCTTTTTCCTCTAAATATATCGCACATACTTATCAATATACACACACCTATTATGTATGCTTTTATTAGCTGATTAGCCTTTACTTTTGGAAATAGAGTTCATCAGTCTCTTTTGATGAAGATTTGGGTTGCCACTTTTTTTTTTGCTATTAAATGCAGTGTTGCAGTGAACATCTTTGTACATCCTGCAAATGAATCTGTGTAGTGCTTTCCAGAAAGGAATTGCTGAGTGAGTGAATATGCATATTATGAATTTTTCTATATATTGTCAAAGTGCATCCAAAAATGTTCTATCACTTTACATTGCCACCAGTAATGTGTGAGTCCCTGTTTCCTCAAATCCTTGACAACCCTAGCCACCTTATATATTTATATCTGAGTAATACATTTATATTTGACTCATCTGACTTTATGTAACCATTCTATCAGTGGTCACAGTCTGTGCTTTTGCCTCACTGAGCTACTTGTCATTTTTTTCAGAGAGCACTAGGGAGCCATAAAATACAAACAACGAGCCCGAGTCCAGAAGAGAGTGAAAATTATTTACAAAGGGAAAACTTAAAATACCTGGTTAACTTTAAGAAGAGATTAAGTAATTTTTGTAGAGTTTGTTGTCAAATTTTGACTTTATTGAATGATTTCTTACTCCTATCATTAAGGAAAGCAGAGGATATCCCTTAGCCTCCCGTTTACCATTTGTTGCAGTTAGATTGTTAGTTAGTTAGCTTCGTTGGTTAGATTGTTAGTTACATTTTCAAAGTTTTTAACATCGGCAATTTTGAATTGTAAACCAAATTCTCACAGTTCAATCAACTGAGCATCCTTTATGCACCGGGCACTGTTGGAAGCTCTGAGAGTAGAGCAGTGAACCAAACTGAAAAACGTCCTTCCTTCACAGGACTTTTATTTCATAGAAGAGGCACAATGCATATATACATTAACATCAGGAAGTGATAAATGTTGAGACTAAAAATAAAACCCATTAGAGACTGGAAGCTGATGAGGGAGGGTTACTGATAATAGGGTAGTCCGGAGACAAGTTTCTGAGTGGGAAAGTTTGAACAGAGACTTGAACAAAGTTGGGAGGTGAGCCATGGGGAAGGAAGACCATGCTTTGTGGACTTAGAGTTAGTCTTGAGTCTGGATAGAGTCAAGGTCACCACCAGCCCCTTCCTCACTTGCATCTTCCTTCAGGATTTTGTGATGACTTAGTATTTAGTGGGGAGGTACTGTTTCCAAACAGGGCCCAAGAGTGTTGTATTCTGGATGCCTTTCTGTTTCTTCTATGAACAAACAAATTGACTGCTTGTAAAATTAAATTCATGTATATCCCCCTTCATAATTCTATAAGACATTGTTCCAGTGTGTTCTGGCATGGACTGTTGCTCTGGAAAAAGTGTGAGGGTGGCCTGATTATTTCCTCTTTGTAGTTGGGCTTGCCGCCTCCTTGCCCTCCCACTCTTGCAATTTCTTTCTTTCTTTCTTTTTTTTTTTGGCCTTGGTGCTGATAGAATTATTTTTTTAAATATTTTATTTATTTATTCAACAGACAGAGATCACAAGTAGGCAGAGAGGCAGGCAGAGAGAGAGGGGAGAAAGCAGGCTCCCCGCTCAGCAGAGAGCAGAGAGCCCGACGTGGGGCTCGATCCCAGGACCCTGAGATCACGATCCGAGCCAAAGGCAGAGGCTTTAACCCACTGAGCCACCCAGGTGCCCCGATAGAATTATTTTTAAACATGAAAGTTTAATAACTTCTCTGTGATATTTCTCACTGCAAGTCACTGTGTCAATTTTTTTCTGGAAAATGGTACAGTCCTTTGTTCTAAAGATTTATATTTTCCTTTTTTTTTTTTGGTAAAGGCATTTTCTTTATGGCTTTCAATTAAACAATCTACTTGTTCTCTTATCACAACATTGTTTGTGTGTGTGCATGTATGTGTGTATCTCAGAGTTGCGGGGGACAGATAGCTATTTGGTGCTTATTTGTCAGCAAGTGGTTGGCTTTGTTTAGCATCTACAAACAGAAGGGAGGGGGCAAGCCATCAACAAAGGTCATTGTTACTTTCCTTTTTCCCTACTGTCTCTCTCACCTCCAGACTATGGCTAGATTGGCAGATTATGACTATCCTCTATGCATGCAGACTAGACCTCTTCATTAAGTTTTTAAGCTTCAGGCTTTCACTGATAATAAAGAGGAGAGAGTTCACACCATCAGTGTCATTCTCTGTGACATCACGGTAGAAGTGTCATCAGTTCCACCATGCTGGTATGGAACCAGCCCCTCCACGTAGATGTTTCCCATGTCTTTCATGACCTGTTGTTGGTGCCACTCCTTACCATTCTGGCGTTGGGCCTCTCTGAGCTCTCTCTTTACTTACAGAGAAATTTTTGAATAGGAATTGGAATCTCTAGAGGTATGGATCACCTTTTAGGGTCGTCCACTGTTTCAATAAAATTTTTACTGCTTAGGGCCGATAATTCTTCTAGTCCCTGATTTGGGAATCTCAATTCTGCTAGTTTCATAGTAGATAATTTTTTTTCAACTTTTCATTAATTTCAGCAGGTTTCAGGGAGTTAGAGAGGAAATTTGCCTTTACCATATCTCCAAGTGAAAGAATCAGTGAATCTTGCATCCACATGAAAATATTACGAATTAACCAATGTTGGTGTTATTGGAAAATTTGTTGTTATTATAGATCATTTTGTCAATTGGTTCTTAGCAATGTGTATGAAAAAATAAGTTTGTGAGTGATATTATAAATACTTTGCAGTACAGGAATTTTGAAGGAGGCGTGCATAGTCGGTATTCTCTGTCCTGCCTTTCAAATCCATCCTTTAGCTTCCCCCACTGCTTACTGCCCTATGAGGCTGACGTCTGTGGACCACATCAGTTAGCTCTCTTGCCCTTTGGTTTCCTATTGGGTTGGATGAATGCAGGACACCAGCAGGAGACCCAAAAGTGGAAAGAAGACTGAGGTCAGCATATTTCCTCTATGGTCTCCATTCCAGTACAACAGGGTGTTGGCACTGGCTCCTTTCCTCCACTGAAGGCTACAGCTCCTGCCTGTAGCCCTTTCCTGCAACTTTACTTCTGGTTCTCTCCTAGTTCTGGTGACCATTCCCTCCCCTTCCTCCTTCAAGTCCAGCTGAGGCTATGGCTGATCTCCCCACTTGGTTTGCCCCTGGCGTGTTTCACCATCCCTATTGGTTTCCCTGAACTCTGCCCCTGGTTTTGTAAAGTAGTCCCTTTATTAAGCTCATTTCAGTTATCCAGGTGAAGCATGCCATCTCTCTCCAGCTGGGTTCCCAGCTCGCACACACTTCACATTGCCAGAATGGAACTTGGCAACTCTTTATTTGTTTACACATTTTGGTTATTGGAGGTCAAGGCTCCAAAATATGAAGAAGCTATTTG
>RCUC01088425.1:0-10069 GCA_003697995.1 Taxidea taxus jeffersonii | reverse complement strand
CCCCCGCCACCCGCTGAGTGCCGGCCTCTTACCTCATGAAGCCTAGGAACACCAGCAGGACCAGGCTGACCAGCCACCCCGCGGTAGCAAAGGCCTTGGGCATGGTGAGGGCACCTGTGCCCACGATGAGGTTGAACATGTACACCAGCCCCACCTGGAAGCAACAGAAGTGACAGTCAAGCCCCCAGAGAGATCAACTCCCAAAGATGAGCCTGGTGACAGCCAGACTGGAGGGAGGGAGGCCAGACTTGAGCTGGGGAAGCGGGTCAGAAGGCAGAATTCCGCCTAGGTTCAAAGGTGCACTCTGCCACTGGCTGCTAGGGAAGTGAAGGTCAACACTTCAAAGGCTCGGGTCCCACATCCTGTCGCTCTTCCCAAGCTGTCTCTGCTGATCGGGTTCCTTCTCCGCTTCTGCTGTCACCACCCCACCACCACCTTGTCATTTCCTATTATTCAAAGCTGTGCCGTGGATGGTAGCTCCCTGCCCAACTAGGCTGGAGGCTTCCGGAGGACACACAGCCATATCGGGGGATCTGGCACAAGGATGAACCTAGTGCTGACCTACAAAAACCTCCACTCTTCTGAGACCTCTGAGCACGTGACCCAATCCCATTCCCTACCCATTCCTGCCATCGTCCTGGATGTTGACATTCACGCTTCTTCCTTTCCCCCACCATCCTCCCCACTCCCTAACTTCAGGGATTTTTATGAAAACTGAGATGTAATTCACATGCCATAAAATTCACTCTTTTAAGATATTTGCAAATGACATAGCTGATAAAGGATTAGTATCCAAAATACATAAAGAACTTATACAACTCAACAGCTAAATAATAGGTAATCCCATAAAAAAAATGGAGAGAAGTCATGGACAGACATTTCTGCAAAGACATAGAGATGACCACAAGACACAAGAAAAGATGCTCAACATCACTCATCACTGGAGAAATGCAAATCAAAACCATAATGAGCTATCACCTCACACCTGTCAGAATGGCTGAATCAGGTGAGATTGCAGAGAAAGGGGAACCCTTGTGCACGGCTGGTGGGAATGCAAACTGGTGTAGCCACTGGGGAAGACAATATGGAGGTGCCTCAAAAAGTTAGCAAGAGGGGTGCCTGGGTGGTTCAGTGGGTTAAGCCTCTACCTTCGACTTGGGTCATGATCTCAGGGTCCTGGGATTGAGCCCCGCATCGGGCTCTCTGCTCAGCGGGGAGCCTGCTTCCCCCTTCTCTCTCTGCCTGCCTCTGCCTGCTTATGATCTCTGTCTGTCAAATAAATAAGTAAAAATCTTAAAAAAAAAAAAAGTTGGGCGCCTGGGTGGCTCAGTGGGTTAATGCCTCTGCCTTCGGCTCAGGTCGTGATCTCAGGGTCCTGGGATCGAGCCCCACATCGGGCTCTCTGCTCAGCGGGGAGCCTGCTTCCTCCTCTCTCTCTGCCTACTTGTGATTTCTGTCTATCAAATAAATAAATAAAATCTTTAAAAAAAAAAAAAGTCAGCAAAAGAACTACCCTATTATCTGGTAATTACACTCGTGGGTATTTACTCCCCAAATACAAAAATACTAATTGAAAGGGACGCATGCACCCCTATGCTTATAGCAGGATTATCAACGACAGCCAAATTATGGAAGCAGCCCCAGTGTCCACTGACAGATGAACGGATAAGCAAGAGATGGTACAGATGTACAGTGAAATAGTATTCCCATCAAAAGCAATGAAATCTTGCCGTTTGCAATGAAGTGGTTGGAGCTAGAGAGTATAACGCTAAGCAGTGGAAGTCAGAGAAAGACAAATGCCACAGGATTTCACTCATGGGGAATTTCAGAAACAAACGAGCAAAGGGGGAAAAAAAGAGAGGGAGGGAGGGAGGGAGGGAGAGACCGACAAATGAAGGAATAGACTCTTAACGGCAGAGAACACACTGATGGTCACCAGAGGGGCAACGGGTGGGGGACTGGACGAGAGAGGTGAAAGGGACGAACAGCACGCGGGCCTCGGTGAGCACTAGTGACGCCCAGAACTGCTGGGTCACTGTACTCCACACCGGAAACTGACAGAACACTGAATGTTAACTGCACCGGAATTCAAACTAAAAACTCAATAAAGAAGTTCTTTCCAAGGACACAGTTCAGGGGTTTCTAGCATAGTCACAAGCTGCACAACCTAATTCTGCTTCCTCACCCCAAAAAGGGAGCCGCCACCACCAGCAGCCGCCGCCCTGCCTCTGACAGCCGGCCTCGGAGCAGAACTGCCAGGTCACTGACCTCAAGCTTTCAACTCTCATTCCCACCAACTTGACTCTAGCAGTTAACTGTCATTTTCCTTTTTCAAGATCTCAACCAGGAAATGCCCTTCTCTGAGCTGAAGCCTCCGCAGCCCTGGCCATGCCCGTGGTTGCTTGCCGTGGCCCCACCCGCCCCCCCAGGCCACCCCCTCCACTCTGGCATCACTTGTGTTCTTCCGCATCATTTATGATGGGCTAGTTCCATGAAGCTCGGTCTACCCCTGCCTCCCCCCCTCCCCCCCCTAGCGGCAACCCCCCCCCCCCCCGCGGCCTTGGGTGGACCTGGCACCTGCTTCCTCTGTTCCCTATACGAAGATGCTAAAAGTTCCTGGAAACTTTCTTTTTTTTTTTTTAAACTAGAATGACTGGTCCCACAACAAACGAATGGTTCCCTCACCTGTGCTCTGCCAGCATTGGACTGTCTTTATTCTACTCCAGACTTCTCAGCATTTCCCACAAGAAACGATCAAACCTCTTCGTGCCCCAGCCCCTGACCCCACCGCTCTCAGCTGAAGGCTGTGTCCCATGTTATGGGGGTAACTGAGGCCATCTGACATGCTCTGCCCATGCCCCACTCCCTCCTTGCTCAAAAATCAGTGTCTGCATCCTCCTGACCCCATCCCTGCCCGTGGGGAACCTGTGTCTTTCCTCCTGGGGGACACTAAGCCCTGCATCCAAACTTCTGGGCTCAGTCCTTCTTTCTAGAATCTTCCTCCTGCCAGCTCTTCCCTTCTGCCTACAAGCGTCCTTGACACCTCTGAAACACAATTCTCTTATCTCTCTTAACCACACTCATTGGAGTAGCTACATACTTCCCCTGCCTTCATTTCCAAGTTTCTGTACTTTGTGGTTTCCATCCCAGAGCTATTTTGAAACTACATTCTTCCAAATCACCAGTGACCTCCTATTTGCCTAATCCAATGGCTTTCGTAGCCTTTATTCCTCCTTAGACTCTGGCGTAAGCAGTCTCTTTTCCTCTCTCCTCATTTTCCCCCTCAGCCACTTTGCTCAGTCCTGAGGCTTTACCTGCCACGGCTGGACAGGGGGCCACCGGACCTCCCTCCGCATCAGCTTTCCTGCAGGCCTTGAGCCCACTGCCTGCCGGCCATCCCTGCCTCCTCCCTTCCGCGTGTCTCAGCGCTAGCCATTCTCCTTCGGAAGAGGCTTCTCTGGCTATCTTGGGGCCGATTCCCATTTACATTTCATTGCTAAATTCCCATTTAATTGCTTCCAGCCTGGACTGGGACAGCCACTTCCTTAACTGGGCTCCCTGTGCTCTATGACACCGGCTGACTTAGCTGGCTTTTCTGTTAAAAACAACAACACAAACGCTTCATCTCCGGGAACACCTACCCATCTCTCACTTTTACTTTCCCGTTCTTAGAAATATACACTTTAGCATATTTTTTTAAAATTTTCTAAAATAACCATGTACCGACTTTTTTTTTTTATCAGAAACACACAAATTGGGGCCATTTTCCTAACCTCAGATTTTTTTTTTTTAAATAGAGCTAGGAGGAGAAGTGATTAGGGAGGGACAGACTTCCAGGCAGGTGCTGAGAACGCATCCGAGTGCTGGATAGGAAGGCATCCCATGGACAGGACAGAGCTCTGCCCACTGTCCATTTACTCTTGGCAGAGGGTACCCACCCCCTGCCCCCTGCCCAGCCCCTCAAATCACACCCAATACTCGGATACATTCTAACGCTGCTTCCACCACAAAACTCTTCCAGTCCTGCTCCCCTCTTTTGAACCCTGGAACAAGAACACTTATGTCCTAGTTTGGGTTTTCAGTGTTATCCTTTCCCCCCCCGTGAGGCTCCCCGTGGCCCGTGTGTCACTTCTCAGGGTGTGTGGCACACAGTCTCCAGCTAGGAATCCTCCGCCGAGCTGACTGGACCTGGCCAGGTCTTCTCTGACGTAAGTCCCAGTCTTTGTCCCGTTTTAAACATCACAGCCCCCGTTTGATCCCATAGACAGATCCCAAAAGGATTAAAACAAGTTTGAACCGTGTTCCTACAGCTCCCTGCGGCTTTGTTCTCTATGTATCGCTTTTCTGAGCAGTAACATTTAAGAAGGGTGGACCCTTTCTCTTGATGGAAAATGGCCCCAGTGAAGGTTCTCGTGATGCAAGCAAGGAGAAAGTGATGGTTCTTAGCCAAAAGTTTAGTAAGGAAATGAAACAGTACAAGAGGCATCTGTGAATGCAGCAATGCCTAAAGGTCTTGCGATGTAAAGGACAAGGGTCTCTCATACAGCCCAGCCTCAGCACTTCTGACATTTGGGGCCAGATGTGGTGGGGCCATGCTGTGGACTGTAGGATGTCAGCAGCATCCCCGGCCTCTACTGACTAGGTTCCAATACCCCCCAACCTTGCCCCTGTGTTGTAATGGTCACAAATGTCTCTGGCCATTGCCAAGTGTCCTGGGGTGGGGTGTGTGTGTGTTTGTGTATGTGTGTGTGTGTTGGGGGGGGCAAGACTGCCACCAGCTGAGAACCACTGGGGATAAACACAATGAAATAAACACCCTCTCAGTGGACACTTCAGCTAAAGTCTCAGTGCAAAAGATCCTTCAAGAACTTGGTGAAGAAGCTAACTGGGGACGGACAGTTGGGAGCAGAAATTGATAATCACATTTGTCTTATGCCATCACTCTTTTTTAGTTTCGAAGTAAGATCTCTGGGCCTAGTGGGGCTCTGGGAACCCTGTAGGGTAACGTGAGACTTCTTCACCTCCCTGGTGAGTTAAAGCCGCTCGACCTTCAACAACGGTGCCGGTGTGGACTGATTATGAGGACTGTGGAGCAGGAAGTGAGTCGGAGCTGAGCCATAGCAGGTCAAAGGCAGCTGTGGGGGCGGGAGGAGGAGGAAGGAGACAGTCTCTCCTGCCAGTTGTGTGGGGACTACCTCCTGGAAGGTGTGGCCCAAAACAGAAGAATCAAGCCCCCTGCAGGCCGAAGTGCCTCCTCCCGTTCTCCCCCCTTCCCTGGAATGGCAGACCTACGCCCCATACTTAGGGAGCTCAGTGCAGCGTTCCTGCTGCCTTTCCTCCCACCCAGCCGGCTCACCCACAGATGGGCGTGAGGCAGGTGTCACGGGCAGTTTTCGTCCGCTTCCCCAGTGACAGTTGTCAAAGGAAACAGAAGGCAGCAGAGATGTGGAAGCAATGACTAAGGATCTAAGGCTGTGAAACGAGTGACCTTTCCTTTGAAAGCAACGGCAATGATCTTTGACAAGACTGGGCGGGTGGGGCCCTTGGCAGCTGGGCCTTGTCTGGGGGGTGGTCCACGTCGTCCTCTATTTAGGTCCCATAATCCCTGCAGCCCTGAGCTGCTCCTGGTCCCCATACACAGGGAACCCAGACATGCCTGTTCTGGGATCACTTCCAGGGGGATGTGCAGGCCTGAACCATGCTGTGAACTCAGCGCTACCACTGAGAGGGCCTGTCGTCAGAGTCCCATGGAGCTGGCCTGCCCATTACACACAATTTACACAGAAAAATGCAAGCTAAGGCAAACATCCCTGACGTCCTTGAAGAGGAAAAGAGCGGACAACAGGGCAACACTGAGGTAGGAGAGGGGCTTTGCGTTGGGAATATCCTTGGTCATGGGCTGATGCACCTTCATGAACCAAGTAAGTGTTCAGTGTCTCGGTTTCCCAGGATCTGGAGAGCAGGTCCAGCCTGCACTGCACTGAGCAAGGGATTCAAAGCAGTGTCTGTAGTGAAGTGAGTTCCACCGCTTTCCTGGGCTCAGCGGATGGTGAAGCTATGCCCTTCACCTGGTCTCACAAAGGATCGAGAACCTGCGGATGGTGAAGCTATGCCCTTCGCCTGGTCTCACAAGGGATCGAGAGCCTCTCTCCCTAGGGAAACCTCAGAAAGAAGGCACAGTCTCGCCTCAAAGCCTGACTGCTAACTCCTGGCTAATGCTGCCTCACCACCCAACCTCTTCTCTACATGTTTCTCCACGGGTAGGGGCAGGATAAGAGAATGCAAGCAGCTGCTTATGGCAAATACCCAGAGTATGCCCTTAAACACAGACCTCAAACAAAATCAAACACAGGAAAGTTGGGGGTGGAGAGCAGAATCCACTGAGGCTTTTAGGCCTCACTGCCTAATTTCCTGTGGGTATATGTGTGAAATGATTATGTGAATAACTGGAGACCCAAGAAAACTGTGCATATCAAAATTTTTTCCTTTCTAAAACCCAGTTACAGAAATAACTCATCTCCTCATCTCTAAATGAATAGATGCTCTGAGCAGCAGCAGGGAGGATGGCAACTTGTACGGACAGTGGGGACATTTCACTGCTGATACCGGGGGGAGGCTGTGAGCTGTTACACAATTCCTCAGATGAAAGGAACACGATTAGATTCAGTCCAAAGTTCGAGAAACACTTTCCCTTGCTAAATTATGGAGAGAAAGAAGTCTCCTTCGGTGCTGCACACACAAGACACAGACCCAGTTGGAAGACCGTGATGTCAGAAAGGCTTTCTGCCAGCTGTTTTCTGAGATGCTCTCTTAGCGATCGCACCACAGCTCCAGAGTCTGTGAAGTCAGCAGAGACAAAGCAGGGATTCCCAGACTAGAAACTAAATGCAAATCGGGGCAGTTGCTTAAGGTAAGGTAAATTCTAGAAACAGGGCTTTTCTTACTTCAGGCACGGCTGCTAAGTATCCCTGGGATACTTAGTAGCACCACGAGTCAATCACTTGATTATTCTAATCCTCCAGCTAGGTATCCAGCAAGAGAACTCTGTGATGTAACCAATCTTTCATTGCACAAAGAAGATACACGGAACACACCTGTGGGAGGTGGGGGGTGTGTGTGTGTGGGGGGGGGACACAGACCCATCACAGTAAGAAATCAATCCTTCTAATTGTTCTAATTACAGACTCCAGCAAACTGCACTTGGAAGTCTCTACAAGCTTTCTCTGCCTCTTACGCCATCCAAGACCATAAAAGTTGCACAACTGACAATTCAGCTGGCAACCAAAGTGCCTTCAAACTGCTGAGATGGGCAAGCCCAGAGTCAACAGCTGTCAATCACCATCCCTGAGCAGCAGCACAGTTTATAAGTGCTGGTGGCCCCGACATCAAGATCACAAGGAATCAGCAAGTCAGCTTTGTTTCCTTGACCACACTCTCTGACCAGTATCCAACACGTGAGCAGACTCTCATCACATGCTCTGAGCCAGGACAGCAGCAACATGGCTGTAGCCCAATGGCGTTCCCCTCCCTGGCTTTCACCAGGGTCTCAAAGCAGCTGTCATCTCTAGTACGGTCCAGGAAGCATGGTGCTTCTCTAGGATCCCCTGGCAACGACGTGGGTAAAACGGGTTCTAAAAGTAAAACTCACGTAGGGAGAATAGAGCTCCCCAGTCTCTGTGATTTCACCGGCCATTTCCAAAAGTGAAGAAGGGTCGCTGGACAGCCGGGATTCCTCAGGTTCCTTCCCTGCCGGGGCGGCGGCTGCTGCAGCTCCCTAGGGCGAGAGAGCAGACTTCCAACTTTCTGACAGGTGTCGCTGGCGTGGGGGGCCAGTTCTGGAGAGCAGCCTCCCACCCCCCGCCCGGTACTTTTATTAGACATGGCCTCAATGCCTCCCATGGGACAGCCCTGGAAGACTGAGACCTGGGTGGCTTCCTCTAACTTTTCCCTTGCTGTGCGGTGCATGAAGGAATTCAATGCCCCTCAGACTCCAAGAGACAGAAGGATATCCGCAAGCCACTAAGTCGCCCTCGCCACGAGCGCCCACTCTGTACACTCTGTGGGGGCATCCACATTCCATGCCAGGAACGGAGAGCTCACTACCACACACTGCAGCCCAACTAACTGTCTCCTCCGCCTAGGGCAACAAACTTGTTTGCTTAGGGCTAGGGCTTGCCCAGGTCGCTCCCCAACCCAACTCCTTGCTTCTAAACCTCTCCTTTTTAACGGGGCCTCCATTCCCCACCCCCCAACCTGTTTTCTGCCCTGCCTTCGGGCTCCCCAGCCTCAAGCCTCCCTCTCGTCTCAAGGGCCCCGCTCCGAGCCTTTCCCCAACTTCTTCCTCCCTCCTGGAGCAGTCCCGAACCTGGCGCCGTCCAAGCGCATCCCACCCTCCCGTCCAGCCGGACACCTGTACCCGGGCTCGCTCCAGGCAGCCCCGGCCGCCGCCTCCGGCCCCTCCGCCGCCGCCGGCGCCAGCTGTCCCCCCACCCCAGCGCCCACAGCGCGCATGCGCCCGCGCCCGGAGTCCACCTTGCGGGTGCGCGCCCTGGGCGGGACGGAGCGCGCTGATTGGGCGCCTCGCGGAGGCGGGACCGGGATTGGGCCGAGGCGGCTGCCGTCTGCGTGGCGGAAACGGGGGAGGGGCAATCCCAGGCGCGTGCGGGAAGGGGGGTCGCGGGTCGGAGGGCAAGCGGGGCAGGTCGGAAGCGGCTCGGGGTCTGCCGGGGACTACTTCGTCGGCGGGGCGTGGGTGTGAGCTGAACCGCTCCGGGACCCCGGCGGTTGGGGTGATCGAGGAGAGTAGCCTACTTGTCCACACAAAGGGGAGGGGACTGAGAACTTAAGCCTCCCTCACGCCGGAGCGGCCGGCTTAGACCTGGCTTGGTGGGTGGGGAGGAGAGGGGGCCGGAGTCCGGCGCCTGGGCTGGTCGCGCGGGAACAGGGGCTGGAAATAGGCTTGAAGCGGGACTGAAGGTTGATCCTGGGGTGGAGCCACGCGACGGGGGCACGTGATGGGAGCTTTGGGGTTAAGTCTTGGCGCTTGGGTTTGAGGCTTCGTAGTTCAGCGAGTTGGGATGGAAGGGGACACGCAGAAATGGCAGCTCAGGCTTAGTCCCTTGAGGTGCGACGCAAGGATTTTGTAGTTATCTTTAACCCGCCGTCTTCCCCTTCTCGCAAGGGGTCTAGAGTCTGTGTTCTCTGAAATGTTTGGGAAGAAAGAAGGACCAGGGTTCTTCTGACAACTTAGCTCCCGGAGGCATTTAGCGAAGTGAAGGCCCGGGGCTCCCACCCTAAGGGGGAGGAAACACGGGGTCCTGAAGTGTTTGCCCTCCCCTCCCGCAGGTCGCCACCATGAGGTTAAATGAGAACACCTTGCTGCTGGGGAAGAAGGTGGTGCTAGTACCTTACACCGCAGAGCACGTGCCTAGGTAGCAAACCCCTCTCCCAGGATGTAGCAAGGAGGGTCAGCCTTCCTCATCCCAAGTCCCAGAGTCTGTTGCTCTGGGAGGCGGAAACATTGCTGAGAAGTCATTACAGAAAGAAGTGAGCCCTGAAGCAGAGGATGAGGTCTTCAGCAACCCTTCCCCCTGCATTTCCCTTCCATCCTTTCAGTTTTCTTCTTGGACTTTCTTCAGGGAATTATTTTATGTAAACTAAATGGGTGTAAGAAAAGAAACTGTGTAATTGTAAATTAGTCATGTTTCTCTGTTGCCAGTGAATGTGCTTAGTTCTTTTTTTTTTTTTCTTTTTAAGATTTATTTATTTTAGAGAGAGTGGGATTGGGGGAGGGGGGCAGAGGGAGAAAGAATCCTGAAGTAACCTCCCCATGGAGCAGGGAGCCAGATGCAGGGCTTGACCCCAGGGCCATGACCTGAGCTGAAGACAGACACTTAACGACTGAGCTGCCCAGGGGTCCTGATATGCTCAGTTCTTGAAGCCATGACCGTGTCTTGTCATAAAACTGAGCTGATGGGTTGTTCTGACGTCTGCTGTTCTGAAAGGCCAGAGCTGAGTCTCAGGGTAGGACTCCTGCCAGGGCAGCTGGCAAACGTCTGGTAGGCTGGGA
>RCUC01088424.1:0-11825 GCA_003697995.1 Taxidea taxus jeffersonii | reverse complement strand
ACAGAGCAGCAGGGTTCGGGGGGAGCTCACGAGGACCCTGGTCTCCTGCAAAGAGAACAGGGACCTGCACCTGCGCTCCACATGGGCAGAAGGACAAACAGCAAACAAAGCCATGGACCTCATCCAAGTGCGTGGCTTACAAGAGCTACACCTCTAGGACTTGGGGTCAACCCAGGAGTAAGGAGTTTAGGAATAAACAGGGTAAAAAATAAAAATAAAATAAAATTTAAAAAAGTGTGCATGATTGCTGCACAGGCAAGACAGAGCCTTGAACTTCAGGTAAAGGTGAAAGAGCACAAGACACTCTAGGGATGGGGGCGGGGAGGACAGGAGCAGACCCTTCCCAGAGGCTGCATCGGAGGAAGGGTGGGCCGGAAGGCTGTGTGGCAGGGACCCCTGGGGTAACAGTAAAAAACCAGACACAGCGGGGACTCTGGGGAGTGCAAGCAGAGAGCTGGGAGAGCCTCAGGGCAGGTGCTGGGAGAGCAGCACCCGCACCCCCCCACACACCCACTCCTTCCCCAGATGGGCTTCAGGTTGGTCCTCAGGGTTGCTGCCAGGCAGAGAGGGTCCTGATTGTGGGTCCCAGCCTTGCCTCCTGCCCCCTCCTGCTCCTGCTGCCTGGCTCTGAGGTCATTCTCCCAGGGGAGAGAGCCGGGTGGCTGAGATCAGGGTTGGGGCGCAGGCAAGCCCGAGACCCACAGGAACAGCCGGCCTGCTTCCTGTTGCCGCTGGGATTGCTCTCTTCCTGCCTGACCGGCTGCCGGAGAGGCAGCCCCGAGTGGAGGCCGGCCACGGGAGGCCCTGCCAAGCAAAGCTGCCTGGTAACCCAGTGTTGCTTCCCGGGGAATAGGCAAGCATTGTTTGCACACAAAACACGCCTCTGTCCCGGGCCAGCCTGTCTGTAGAAAGTTATTTCTGCAGAAGCTTGAAGGAAAAGGCTGGGGGAAAATGTGCTCTGGCTTCGGTTTCCCCACGCACACCTCTTAGCCAAGTACCGTGAGGCACAGAGAACATCACGGCCCAAGGGGCCGCGGGGTAGGGGCGGGGCACACATGTGCAGGCGTACCCTGGTCCTGCAGCTCCTGAGCCCCTCTTTGCCACAGACCCGCCCAAAGCCTCCTCAGTCTGCTGACTCCAGAGTTGACTTTTCCCCAGGAGCCAGGCTGTGATCAAAATGTTGGGCAAGCGGGTCCTGGGCATGCTGTCGGCAACCCCAGGCCTCCGGCAAAGATCTCCGTGACCCTCGATTCCCCCCACTGCCTTCGTCCCCAGCCCTCGCTCGAGCTGAAGGGACAGAGCCCGCCTCCAGCAAGTCTCCCAAGGCCGTGCCAGCAGCCGCCCCCGTCCCCGCCTGCCCTGCGGGCCCCAGTGGAGCAGAGCGCCATGGACAACCCGGGTTGAAACCCTCTTGCCATCCCGGCGAGCCAAATGCACGAAGCTGGGATGCACGTCCACTCATAGTTCTCGCTCGAAATGTGCTATTTTAATCAGAGAAACTCGCATTTCAGTCCGGGCTGACATATTCTAAAGGGATTTGGAAAGGACCTGAGCATCTGCCAGTCACCCCCCTCCCTCCTACCACCAAGGCCGCCCCTCCCCCGTCATGCGGGTCAAGCCTGGAAGGGACGTCGGGGGGTCTGGACGGCACTCCTAACGCCCCCGTGCCCGCCGCGGGCCCTGCTCCGCCTGCCCGGGGCCGCACACCCACAGGGCCGGACACCCCAGCAGAGCCATGGGCCCTGAAGCCTCGCAGCCTCGGAGACTCAGCCATGTGACAGAGCAGCGGGTGTGGCGATCAAGGACAGCCGTGCCGTCCTCCACGTCCCATAGCCATCCTGCAGGGCCGTCCTGCAGGGATGAGGCCAGCAGCTGGGGCTGAGTCTGTGCAGGACCCCCGCCCGGGGTGGCGTGGGGGGCCCCAGGCCCCAGAGGCAGACACCCCAGAGGGGTTCCCAGGCATTGAAACGGCGCCTTTAGGGCTCCAGACTGTCAGCCTCTAAAACAGCCTGTGTTTCAGGACTGACCGTAAGAGCCCTCTCTGGTCCCTGGAACATGAACTCGGGACCTGGTTTACTTAAAACATTGCTCTATTCCCTGCAGGACCCGCTCGGATTTTGTTACTTCCGTCGTTGGAGATGAAATTTGCAAATTACAAAAAAAATAAAATAAAATAAAATAAAATAAAAACAAACAAACAAAAAAAACAGTTTGATTCTCCAGCTTCATAACCGCTGGAAGCCCTGATGGGATTCTTCGTTCTTGGGCCGGCCCCGCCGCGCTTGTGGACGCCAGGGCTGGAAGCGTGCTCAGCAAAAAGCTCCGAGGCGGGCTGTTTGCTTTTCTAACGACTCCGGAGCTCGGGCGCTCAGATTCCGTGACGCCGGGCCCGGCTCAAGTGTTGCTGCCGCAGGCCGTCTGCCGCCAGAGGCAGGGCCTTCCTGGAGACAGGCCCCGCTGGGGGCCACGTTGGCACCCCCTCCCCGGCTGGTTTTGATGCGTATTTTCCACCTTGTGGAGGCTGGGAGGGGCTCTGAGCCTCGGCTCCCACGCTCTCTCCGTGGAGACCCGTACCCTCCCCAAAGGAGCCGGTGGCTGCTGGGGCCGCTGCCCATCCGGGGCTGTGGCAGGACAAAGGAAGAAGTAGGAGGGCAGGAGCCTTCCCAGCACTCACGGGGCCAGTGCGGGGAGGAGGCCCAGCCCTTCCTCTGCTGGGACCCTTGGGAACCTCCTACACTCGGGACACAGCAGGTCTAAGGGCGGGCTTGGTGACCATAACGGATGGCGCCCTGAAGCCCCTCTCCTGGGGTGTAGACTGTCCTCCGCCGGGTCCTTACAGGGCCATCCCTCTATCCTGATCTCCTGCGCTCATAAGGACCCTAGTCTTGATAGATTAGGACGCACCCGCGTGACCTCAGCTACCTACATCACTCCTTGAGGGGCTCCTGTCCCCAAACGCAGTCTCATTCCAATGTGCTGGGGCTTCGGACCCCAATGTGTGGCCTCAAGGCCATGACAACTCAGTCCTCCGCAGAGTGTTTTCTGGCAACACCTGCTGCTGTCCTGACATCACCTGTGAGGTGACAGGCGTTCCAGGGCTGGGGCTGTGCACTCTAAGATCAGCGGCAGCGTTAAAAAAGTAGACTTAGTAGGACTTGAATGTAGAATGTCTTTTCCATCTTGTTCGCCAGAGCAGGATCCAAGAAGGACAGCCTGAGCTCATCCTGCAGACAGGCTGGCTGCCTGCACATCAGAAGAAGCCGTGAGAGGCCCGGCCACATGTGGCATGCATGTCGTGTCCATGGCTGCGTTGGTGGAGTGCAGCAGCAAGACCACATGGACCCCAAAGCCTAAAAGGTCGTAGAAGATGTGCACCAGCCCTCTACCGAAGGGCCACTCCCTGCCGCAAAGACACTCGCCATCCGCTCCCAGTTGTGCGCTCCGGCCCATAGCAGGGCTCCCCCAGTAGCCGGACGGACGAGCCCGTGTGTGGAGCTGAAGGTGTGGGGGGTCAAGCCTAGGAAACTCCCTGAGTGAAAGTCTTGTGTCCTGGTGGTGTTTCCTACATGCGTCAGGCCATCACCGTGTCCCAGCAAGACCCCAGCAAACACGAGCTACCCTGTCTGTTGGAGAGGCCGTCCCCAGCTGCCCCGAGTGGCCTTCAGGGGCCTCTTCCTACCGGATCTGTTTTTGGAACTTTTGGTCCCACTGAGGATGGAAGACCTGGTACCCCGGGATCATGAACACACTGACAACCTTCCCCGACTCTGAAACACAGTCCTGGGGACCAGCGTCGATGTGTTCTTAGACACCATTTCAAGCCCAAAGCATTATGTGAAAGGTGTTGGCCATGTCATGGGCTAGACCGAACGCTCCCCTTCATTCTCTCTAAAATCCCAATCTCTCATTGTCCCTAGGACTTGTCTCCACCCCCAAAGAAACCCAGGGCCTGGGAGACACAGTGCTTCTCTGTCCTGGAACCACAGCTAGGTTATCTGAGTGGTCCCCGCTGGGCTCCGAGTTCCCAGGGATGTCCCTTGATTTCTTGGAGCCTGGGCACCTGCCAGCAGTACCCAAGTCCTCCCCTTGGGTCCGTGCACTGGCACCCAAGCGCAGACGGAAATCAATCCCCAGGAATAGCCTCCAGCATCCCACAGCTCCCCAAGGTGTAATTGCAAAATGCTCCCTCCCCACCCCACCCCCCGCTGCGGCTCCAGGAGCCTCTGGACAGGCTCTCAAACACGAGAGGCAAAAGGGGACAGGAGCAGCCGTGCCCCAGGGGATGTCCGCATTCCGCTTCCTGGAAATGGGATGCACAGTTGGCCCAGACGGGCTGTCCAGGTCCTCAGAGGAACTCCCACCTGCTTCCCCATAAGGTCCTGGGGAAGCCGGGCTGCAGGGGTGCCTGCCAGTGCCACGAAGCTCATTCTTCCCGGCCCCAGAGGCGTGGGAGAGCCTCGCCGTCCACATCTCTGAAATACCCGGCTCACAGAACTTCTAAAGGAATTAGCAGCCATGACCAATGTAAGCCCTTAGCCCAGGTCCCCGGCACGCGGGAGGAGGTCCATACCGAGAATATCTGAAGTTCAGAGAATAGGACCAGGAGACAAACAACAGCCATAAAATAGTAAATAGTTAAGGGAAGGAAAAGGAAGTATTTTTTTTTTAATGTCTAAGGTATTTTCCCCCCAAAGCTTGAGCAGGACAAAGTGGAAGCTGAAGCTACATTTTGTCCCCCAAACTAACACTTGCACACGCACACGCACACACACACACACATGCAGACCTGGGACAAGCCCTCGCTGGGACACGCCCTACCCTCGTACTCGCCCGTGAGCTCCATCCATCACACACACTTCAGAGGCCGGCTGAGCTAGGGGAGCCACAGGTAAGCTGGTGGCGAGGGAGACCACCGTCCCCACCGGGCGTGTGCAGGGAAGCCTCTAGTGCATTCTCTGGGCACCTTAGATTTTCCCTGGCTCCATCCCAGGTAAAACGCCTGCTCCAAGATGAGGCCGGGACTGCAGACTCCGGTCTGGTGTGAACGCGTGAGTGTGCAGTGCTTCTGTGGTTACGCTCACATGACAGAGACGGGCATCTCCAGGGGGATGTGTAGCAGCTCCCGGCGTCCAGGACTCCTTTCCCCAAATTCCTTCCAAATAGGGAATTGGCGGCACTTTAAAAACGAGCCAAGGAGATCCCAAGGAATCTGTGGATTTAAAAACATTCAGTGCATACTGGAAATACCTTTTGCTTTAGAAATACGGAGCTCTCCTGACCACAGAAAGTACAGAAGTGGGACCGCGCAGACTTCCCTTTGGGGTCCTGGGGCGGGAGCGTTTGGAAACTTCGTGGGAGCCCCAAGTCCGTCTGAGTCTTCTCTGGACACTGACATTTATGGCTGCAGCTTTTAAAAATACCAGGACTCCATCCCTGAAACCCCAGCTCGCTGGGGGACGCTGGACATATTTCTTTCCCAGGAAGACATATTTAAAATTCTTTAAAATAATGAACGCCCTGAAAATTCAGAGAAGTTAAAACATGTCGAATGCCCAGCATTTCCTCAGCGCTGTGTTCTGGGCACCGGGCTTGGCTTGCTTCATGGCTCCCCCCACGGCTCAGTGACATAAGCGTGGCTCCTGAAGTCACCCTCCCCACGGCTCAGTGACATAAGCGTAGCTCCCGAAGTCACCCTCCCCACGGCTCAGTGACATAAGCCTGGCTCCCGAAGTCACCCTCCCGTAATAACAAATATCTGTTGAGCATCTCCTCTGTGCCAAACACCGTTCTACTGCCGGGCAGACGCCAGAGTAGACGATGTCCCTTCCCAGGCAGAGCTGATAACCCAAGGACAGAGACAGACCACAGGAAAAATGCCAGAGCTGTAAGAGTGCACCAGGCGGTGCAAGTGTCTCATGGGCCTGGAAGAAAGGAGCAGGGTCAGGAGTGACTTCTAGGAAGAGGTCACATCTGGGGGTGCCTGGGAGGCTCAGTCGGTTAGGTGTCTGCCTTCAGCTCAGGTCATGATCCCAGGGTTCTGGGATCAAGTCCCGCATCTTCTGGGATCAAGCCCGTATCAGGCTCCCTGCTCAGCAGGAAGCCTGCTTCTCCCTCTCTCTGCCTCTCTGCCTCTCCCCCCGGCTCGTGCTTGCTCACACGCGCTCTCTCTCAAATAAATAAATAAATAAAATCTTAAAAAAAGAAAAGAAGCAGAGGGGACATCTGATCATCAATGTGAGTGAAGGAGGTGGCCACTGGCAATGTGGGGGAAGCCATCTGCCCAGGAGACAGAACGAGGAAAGGCCTGAGGTAGGGGTGGGGACTGAGGGGTGGGGAGCCCCCGCTCACGTCCGAGCAGTAGGCAGGGCCCGAGCATCACAACGTCATGGGTTTTATGTTGGAAGGCGGGGGGGAGGCTCCTGGGCAATCTGGTATTCTCTATTTCATCTTACTTCACTTGTTTTTCTTTTATTTAAATTCAAGTTAGTTAACACACAGTGTACTTTTTCAAATATTTTATTTCTTTATTTGAGAGAGAGTGTGCAAGCATGGGCAGGGCGGAGGGGAGGGGCAGAGGGAGAAAGAGAGAGAGAGAGAAGCAGACTCCAGGCTGAGCAGAGAGCCCAACACGGGGCTTGATCCCAGGACTCCAAGATCGTGACCTGAGCTGAAGGCAGATGCCTAACCAACTGACCCACCCAAGTGCCCCACATAGTGTAGTATTAACTTGGGGATAGAATTTGGTGATTCACCAGCGCTCATGCCATCAAGTGTCCTCCTTCATGGCCGTCCCCCAGGGACCCCGTCCCCCACCCACCTCCGTCCTATTTCACTTTTTAACCATCAATTTCCCAACCCACTAGCACACAAACACAGTCTGAGAGCCAGACTCTGGTGCGAAACCCTCGCTTCTGAATTATTCATATCCCAACACAGACGCTAGAAAACAGACCTAGCAGGTTGGTCGATGCCATCCACACCACACAGTCCAAGGAACTCGCTGCAGAGAGATGCTGTCAACAGGACCAAACACGAGCCCCCCCCTTCCGTACATAGTGTTATCTTTCATGTGCACATTCCTTACCGGTGACAAGGT
Source organism: Taxidea taxus jeffersonii (assembly GCA_003697995.1). Classification (NCBI taxonomy): domain Eukaryota; kingdom Metazoa; phylum Chordata; class Mammalia; order Carnivora; family Mustelidae; genus Taxidea; species Taxidea taxus. The sequence goes on along the minus strand of RCUC01088424.1, from coordinate 4,729 downwards.
CCTTGTGGCCCAAAGGCCCACGAGTGGCCATGTAGGGCCACCGGCTTCCCCAGCCACTGGTCGGCCCTCAGGGCCACAGGCCCCATCCCCAGAAAGCAGCTGGCTGCCCTCCCTCCCCCATCAGCGGCACATCCGAAACAGGGCATCTGCTGGCATCAGCGACAACAGCTTAAGAATTCAGACCCAAAGCAGCTGTCACGGGGAAAGGGGCTCCCTGGAGTTGGACATCTCCAAATCTGGCGGGGTTTGCACGGCTCCCCTTATCTCCAGCTGGCATTCCCCTCCACACCATCTAATCGCCGGACGCCAGGGTAGTCAAAGGTCATGAGAAGTCCCGTCCCGGGTCCCCAAGCTGCCACACAGGATCACGTCCAACCCTCCCCGCGGAGGCGCACGTAGACACCGGTCTCCGCACGGGATCCTACAGCCCCCATTAGACCCTATCTAATCCTTTCTAGAAATTAAAACCGGCTCTGCTGCTTCCCACTGGATCCTTTCCCATGTTTAAAAACCCACCAGTCGTCAGCCAGACCTTTCCCCCTTCCAGAAAACCAAGGCCCTTGATCCCCCTTGTCGGCAACTCGGAGGGCTTCTGTGTAGGCCTGTAAGACCCGCAGACCGCAGGCCAGAGGGCACACGTTGACCTTGATGGTGTCCTCTTGCAGACCCTCCCTGGAACCCGGGGCCTGGGGAGTCAGTTTCAAGCTGTCAGCAGCCCTCACCCTTGTCCTGGGGTTGGGGGGGGCAGTGCAGGTGCTCAGGGAGAGCCAGGAGGCCGACGGCTGGCAGAACATTCTCTTCTCGGGATTCTTGAGCCAGGGGGCCAGCCGGCCTCAGCACGGCCTGGGAACTGTCCATCCACCTGCGTGCGTTGAGGCCCGACTTCCATCAGGAATCGCCCACACTCACTGGGCATCGCTTGCCTCCCCCCACCCCATCAGCCGCTCTGTGCGTTCAGACTACTTCCTCTGACAGCCAGCATCCAGAACATTCCACGGTTCCAAGCCGCTGACACCCTTCTTCCTCCCGGTTGACAGTTTGTGCCTTCAGAACTCATGCAGGACAGATGGCCCCTGGGCTGCAGGCAGCTCCTGGGGAGCTGTGGGGGGCTCACGGGGGCCAGTCAGGGCTTGGGGCAGCTTGGCAAGGAGTCCGGTGCTCCTGGAACCAGTGCCCCTCCCAGGGCCCGCAGACCTCAGTGCGGGTGTCCAGGTGCCACCCTCAGGAGGTTCTTTGAAGTTTGAGGACTCGGGGTTGAGCTGAAGCAAGCCGGTTTCTGCGGCCCCAGGTCTCAGAAGGCTGCGGCTCTGATGCCCGGCGCCAGCGGGGTGAGCGAGCCTGGAGCCCTAGACAAGAGCCCTCTAGTCTCGGCTCCTGGCTTTAGGGTGACGCTTTACTGAGCGGTGGTGCAGAACCGCGAGTCACCTTTCTGAAGCGCACAGCGTATTCACAGGGAAGAGAGACCGTCCGCACGATCGCGTTGTAGAACATTTTATTTGTCCCCCGGAGAAACCCCGTCTCCTTAGCCTGGAGCGCCCCCTCCTCCCAGGCCCAGATAACCACCCCTCTGCCTCCTTTCCCCGGGGATCGGCGGCTCTGGTCGCTCCTTGTTCACAGAATCCTATTGCCTCTGGCTTCTTTCACTCGGCCTGAGGTTTTCAAGATTCTTCCACGCCGTGGCGTCGTTGCTGGCCCTTTCCGCCATGTGACGGCTCCTGTCCTCCATGGGGGTCCCCAGGGGTGGCTCCGTGGTGGCCGTGCCCTGCGAGGCTGCCCTGAGCGGCTGGACTCCAGCTCAGACGTGCCCCACCATGGCTGTGAAGCCCCATCTTGCTGCATTTCCCCTCTGCGTCCTCCCCAGAGCTTCCGGAGCCGTTCTGCTCTCGCCGGACCTGACACCTCACCAGGACTCCCGTTTCCTGCTCTGGGACCTGCTGGAAGCACGGAGGCCGCTGCGAAGTCCATGTGGGGGATGCCCTCCGGTTTCCTCCGAATTTAGACCAGCCTTACATGGCTACGGGGAGCTTGTGACTCAGTTTTTACCTGGTGAAGAGACACACAGGGAGGGCAGTCCCACCTGGCCAACACGGGCGGGAGAAGATGGGGGCAGATGGCTGTGAGTCCCCATTGGGGGTCTGGAGGGAGGGCCCCTGCCCTGGGTGTTTGCTGCCTAGAAGTTGGGCGAACCCCACCCCCAGCCCCAGGGACCACAGAGCAGGAGCAGGGAAGGGCCTTGGCCTTCGCAGCCAGAGCCGGGCTGCTCTCAGTCAGGGCCGCCGCGCGGGATCTCCCCATCTGCGGCCACACGCTCGGCCGCAGGTGCCCAGGCTTCCTGGGCAGAAGCTCAGCGTCTCAGAGGGAGGAGCCCTGGCAGGCAGCGTGACTGTCTGTCGGGGCTGCGAGACTGCAGACAGGGTCTGCACAGAGAGAGAAGCCGAGAGGAAGGACCAGCTGCAGGAGGCGCTGGGAGCTTCCCCCGTCTGCAGAAGGCAAAGAGGAAAGAGCCTCTGCTGGAAACAGGATCTCAGGGCCCAGAGGAGGGCTTCGAGGCGCCCGCTGGGCAGAGCTGGGCACATCCCTCCAGACACAGGTGGCTGCGGGGGCCGCAGTCCCGAAATGCCTTAGTCCCACCCCAGAGTAAACCCAAACAAGCCTGGGGTTGGGGGTCCCCTCTAAGCCCTGACAGAGAATTGGCAGCCTGAGCGCGGGGCCCTGGCGGCCAGCCCCAGCCAGCTTGCTCTGGGAGGAGAGACGGCCCTGGCTTCACTCCCTGCGGTTCACTCCCCAGCCCCGCTGCGGGGAGCCACCGCCCCCCCCCCCGCCCTCTGTCCCCTGGTCCTGTGAGGTCTGCCCGGGAGACAGGAGACGCATGACTCAAGGGAGGCTTGCCCAGGTGGCCCCACGGCCCGACCCCTCTGCCAGCGGCTCCGGGGGGAGGGTTCCGGGGAAGCCCGCGGCAGGCGGGGCGGTCGGCGCGGACCCTGCCCTGGGAGTGGCCTCTGTCTCTCCGCACTAATCCAATTACAGCTGGGGCCTGCGGGTGTCCGAGCGCGGTGGAGGAGGAGAGGGAGCCGGGCCACGCAGAAATGCCTTTTTCCAGAGAAACGGGGTGTCGCGGACCACGGCGAGTCTTGGGCACAGGCAAAACGCACCCGGCCTGCCCCGTGCGCCAAAAGAAACGGAGCACTTCCCGCTCAGCGCTCCCAACAAGGACTTCTGTGGAATTCCCTCCCGGGGCTCTGGCGAGCTCTCAGGAAGGGCCGGGTGCCCTGAGCTCCCCCAGTGGAGGCACTAGAAGGAGGCTTGGGACCTCGTGAGCCTCCCAGGGGAGGAGTCACGGGGTCCCAGAGAACAGCCCGCCCTGGCGAGCTCCCAATTTACAGCTCACCGGCCGAGCGGCAGGATAAGCTCTGGAGAAGGGGTATCCTCCCACTTCCAGGGAGCAACCGAGGCTCGGGCCATCCGGGCAAGGCTGGGGGCCTTGCCCCCACCCCGCGTCCGAGATGGCTCTTCCCCGAGGAGCCACAGGGGTCAGGACCCAGAACACATGGGGAAGCTCCAGGGTCCCTACGAGGTCACAACCCTTAAGATGGAAATGTGAACGCGCAGACTGGACGACTGAGGCCTGGTGGAAGGAAACAACCTACTGTCCTATCTCAGGAAAGGATGTCTGGGAAGCTGGAGCCCAGGCATCTCTGGGGCCATCATCCACACTCTGGCAAGTCTCAGATATGGCCTGTGGCCACTGGGAGATCTGGCATGTCTCCCCCCAGATTCTGAGACCCTTTGGCACAAACCAGCAGAGTGTGGGCTGTAAACCTGTAGCATCAGGAGAGAAGGGCCCAGCAGCCTGAATGGTCACAAGCCCCCCCCCCCCGGGGGCAAGAAGGGCGGGAGCCTGGGGGGAGAGTCACCCTCTGGGCTGGGACAGAGCACTCTTGAAACAGAAAGGTCACGGCCAGTGCAAGCCTGTACAGACCCCGTCCTCAGCCTCCTGTGGGCTGCAGAGGAAACCCAGGGGGGCCGGGTTCACCAAGGACGCTGGCAGGCTTGCACACCTGGCAGCTAAAAGAGAACCCAGCCCTGACCCCCATGGGACCTGGCCTGGGAGCTGGGCTCCTCGGACACCTGCCAGGGCCTGGAAGGGGCCAAGGCCAGCCCGGGGCCCCAGCTGGGGCCACTGACTCTCCTCCGTTCCAGGTGGAGACTGCCCACAGGATGAAGTATGGCCCAGGCAGCCAGTCCCATGGAGGTGCCCTTTCCAACTAGGCCCTTAGGTCAGTACGAGCTTCACAGGGGCCAAGGCAGGGTTCTAAGAATAGCCCACCGGAAACTGTGGGGTGGTGCGGTGGGAATGTTCCCGGTTCCGCCAGGTTGGCAGCTGCCCATGCCGTCTCCAGCCGGGGGTGGGGGGGTGGGGAGGCTACACGGACTCCCTCACCCCCGAGGCCTGCAGACACAGAGCGAGATGTAGAAGCTCTGGGTAGAGTGGGGGCCGGGGCTTTGATGGGAAGAGTGCTCAGAGCCTGGAGGGTGTGAGCCCACCCACGTGTGTGACCCAGAGCCCCTGTCTGCTGGGTCCTGGACCTGGGTTCCCGGGATGCTCCTCAGCGCACATGTAACATGTGAGCTCCTCACTCGTTACCCAGACGTGTCACTTCCTGCCAGGCCTTCCAGACGCCCAAACTCAGAGTGTAAGAGCATCAGCACAGACCGCCCCCCGCCCCCC
>RCUC01088422.1:0-22625 GCA_003697995.1 Taxidea taxus jeffersonii | reverse complement strand
CCCTGCAGGAGACCACTCCTCATCTGAGCCATATAGCATATCCCCACTGCATAGTGCTTGCTGGGTACAGGATATTCAGGCATAAACACCTTCTACTTTCAGACTGTTCTATCACAGCTTGCTCCAAAGGGATTCCTGGATTCACTGCTGCAGGGTAGTAGTTCCCTGATGTCTGGGAGGGGCGTGCTAACTAGTGTGGATTAATTCTGTGAACTCCAGAGAACCTTCACACAAGCATTGGAGAGATTGGGGCAGGTAGAGAGGTGGAATCCTAACAATGACAAGCCCAGTGTGATGGGGGCTAGGAATAGAAATTATATTAACTTATTGTAACAATTTCTAGAAATGTACAAATAGCAATATTTAAAATTTTAAATGCAGTATTTCTTGCATACCTTGATGGCCGATCATAACCACTTGGGTAGCTTTAAAACACACTGATGCTTTTGTCCCAGCCCCAGAGATTCTAGGTGGTGGCCCTGGCATCAGGATTGTGTAAAGCTCCCCAGCTGATCCAGAAGCCATGGTGGAAATTCCTACCACCTTCCCAAATAATGTCTGTTCTTCCCTGAGTGGGAATCCTTATGTAGCTAGCTGGAGGAGTCCCCCTTGCCTCACCCCTTCTGGTGAATTTTGCCTGTAGGCCTTCCGAAAAATGTAATTTACTGTCCAAAAAAAAGTGCTCTGGTGTCTCTTAAATACTAGTGGAAGAAAAGCAATCCTAAAAATACTCTACCGTGCGCACTTGGCTTTGTTATGATCAAAAGTTGGAGTTGCATTTTTTGGAACAGAATCCAATGCAGAAGAAGGCTGCTGTAGTAACTCAGGATCCTTGCTCCTCTTGAAGGGTTAACCTGCGAGCTTGCACTGCTGGACCCTAGGAGGCAGTTCTCCAAGCTGTGGCTGGGCCTGCTCTGCAGGAGGCGCGGGGCAGAAAACTGCAGACCCCGTCCTGGTAAATTGAACTCCACAGAACTGTTCTCCAGCCTTCTTGGAGAAGGTTACAGCCATTTCATGCGTGCCATCTGTTAGGCTGCTGATGGAATCATTCCTTCTTTGTGTTGGTGCCAGGCTGAACTGTTAGATCTGACGATGAAGGAGAAAATATGAACTGTTCACTTGTATATTTTTGTTTTCTTATTGTGAGTTTAGATGTCCCCCTGCATTCACGGGTCCATCCGTTGCGCCAAATTGGAAATGGCCGTGTTGTCGATTTTCTTAAGAGGTTTAGGGGAAATTACTTTCTGGACTGAAGCTTCTGTTATTTGTGTTTGAGGATGTAGTCATTAATCTCTTCAAAACCATAGTCATTCTTGCCAATCTGTGAAAAAAATAAAAAATTTTTCCCCTAGTCTCCAGGACAGGAGGCTTATGTAAAATGCCTAGAAAGAATTTAACAAATGAATTACCCCAGAGTCTAGTCTTTGTCACTGGAAACAGGGTATGGGGCCAGGAGAGGGAGAGAGAAAGGGAGAAAACCTATCAAGGTTATACCTGTCATTGAGTAGGTTAGGGTGACCATGAGGAAACCTAGGGTGATGGTGAGAGTCTCAGCTCATGTCTTCATTTCTCTGTATGTATTCATAGACACAGAGAAAAGTTTATTGCAGCTTTTTCCTGGTCTTCATGATTGGATCTAAAGACTTTGGAAAACTTGGAGGCACATTTGAGACACTACATGGCTACAATTTTTAATTACAGTTTTAAATTGGATTAAACAAAGCATCAGATTACACTTGGAACTATTCCAGTATGGAAAGTAGTCTTTTTGTATGTGCAAAGTCAGAAGCTAGCTTTATAACTTGTTTTCTTAGGTGTTAATTGTTCTGTCAAGTGCTATGAGAACTATTTCTTCTGGAAAAAATAAGTGCTAACAATGTTTTGGGGCCTTACTAAGGCAAGGATTTTGCAGAGAAGAATTGAGGAAGAGTAGAGTGTCAGGCAGGCATTTATTTGCCCCCTGATTGGCTTCAGAAACATCTACCTGAGGAATGTCACCTGCAATTTCCAAAACAGAGTATTCGTACCCTTGGGAATATATAGTCATCTCCATGAGGGATGGATGAAGCCATCTACCATGAAGGTATAATGAGCAGAATGCTCCTCTTAAAGCATTCCTTGTTCTCAAAAAATTTGTGGGAAACCTTATTTTTATATTAAACGTATAACTTTGTAGACTGTAAGATTGGAATAGAACCTTAATTTAGGAAAAAGCAGAAGCTGTCAAGTCCTTTTGCTTGGAGCGCTGCTTAGCGTGCTGCCTAGAACATGGCAGGTGTGATAGGAGGTTGGATCTGTTGAAAATACCAAGAGTGGCCATCACCTATCCTTCAGCCTGCTGCAAACACTTGGCAAGTAGCATGTCCCAGATGTTCCAGGGCCCTCTTCTGCTAGTGGGAGTCAGGTTCCTCTCTGGAAAAGTTTGGGAAACCCTGATGTAGCCCACCCCAGTCCCCAGAACTCCCAGAATTCCCATGTCCCTCAGAGGCAGCCTTGCATCCCAGCAGCATGGCCCTCCCCTGCCAATATCTTGTGATACAAAATGGGGCAAATATCCTGTAAATTTGGGCGGGCCTTGCCATCAGGGGCATCATGGATTATTTTGAGGGTTGAGTTAATGCACAACTCCTTGTTGAAAAGGAGGCACATAAGTATGAAGAGTATTTGTGCAAGTTTATTTTTCTCTCATTTATTGGGAGGTAGTCATATTTCTTCTTTTGTTAAGAGAAAACACTAGTTGGGCATATTTTTGTTGTCAGTATAATGTTTTTGACATACCGTATTTTCCTAAATGGAGGCAGTTCAGATACACCTGTATACCGCAGCTATTCTAAGCACTCTGTCTACAGTGCTCATTAAAATCCATGGGAAGGGGTATAATTAGTGTTGATGGGGTAAAATAACAAACACAAGGAAAAAAATTAATGAAGCGGTGTTTTGATTCTTGATTCTTGTAATTATAGTGGTGCGGCTGGTTCTCCTATAGTAAAGCTTTTAACCATTTCCAATAATAAACCTCTTTTCTGGTTGTATTCTCTCAGATATATTTTAACTGTCATCTAGATGGAAATTGTATGGCAGTTGCCAGCAGGAGTAACCTTTACTTTTGTTTACAAAACACATATTTCTATTGAGAATGCCAACTATGGTAGTATCCCAAGTTTCTTGTTGAAAGAACATGTCCTGGCCAGCTCTGAGTTTCCCTTTGAAAAAGTGAATTTTAACTATCTATTGGGTGATAGATTAGGATTAATATACAAGAAATCTGAGCATTGATTTGTCCAGATATATCCTAGAAACCTAAATTGGAGTCCTGGTTATGTCATACCCTAGGTGTGTATGTAAATTCTCAGGGCTTTGTTTGTTCATATGGGAGAGAGTAATAATAGGGCCTATTTTTTAGGGTTATCCAAAGGATTAAATGAGCTCAAGACATGTAAAAGCTGTTGGAACAGTGCCTGGTACATAGTGAACACTCCATTCTGGAAGAGATTGTGTTGAGTGGTGTTCTTTAAGTGTTTGCTAGAATTCTCCAGTTTGAAACCGTCTAGAGCTTAAGCTTTCTGTTCGAGGGAGATTTTCAATCACAAATGTGGTATTTCTTTAATAGTTGGAGGGAATTTAAATGTCCTATTTCATTTGGGGTGAGTAGTGGTAGTTTGTGTTTTTTGAGGAATTGGTCCATTTCATCTAAATTGCCAAATTTACATGTGTAGGATTATTCATAGTATTTTCTTTTTAACCTTTTGATGTCTGCTTGGTGTTTAATGATAGGCTCTGTTTTATTCCTGATACTAGTAATTTGTGTCTTTTCTTTTTCCTTTGTCAGTTGCTAGGTGTTTGTCAGTTTTATTGATCTTTTCAAAGAACCAGCTTTCCATTTCATTGATTTTCTCTATTGCTTTACTGGTGTGTTTTATGAATTTCTGCTTTTTATTATTCTGTCTTCTGCTTGATTTGGGTTTATTTTTCTGTTCTTTTTCTAGGTCTTCAGGTGGGGGGGTAGATTATTGCTTTCAGACTTTTTCACTTTTTTAATGTATATAAAGTTCCCTCCTACCACTGCTTTAACTGTGTTCCACAAAATTTGATATGGTATATTTTCATTTTTATTCCATTCAGTGTATTTTTAAAATATCCCTTGAGACTTTATCTTTTACCCATGGATTATTTAGGAGTGTGTTGTTTAGTTTCCAATTGGAGATTTTCCAGCTGTCTTTCTGCTATTGATTTCAGTTTGATTCCACTCTGGTTGGAGAACACACCTGTGTAATTTCATTTCTTTAAATATGGTGAGGCTTCTTTTCTGGCCCAGGATGTATAATCTGTCTTGGTATATGTTTCATGGGCACGTGAAAAAGAATGGATATTCTGCTCTTGGGTGTAGCATTCTACAAATATTGATTGGATCCTGTTGGTTGATGTTAGTTTCAAATTCTTCTATATACATATCTTCTGTCTTGTGTTATAAATTGTTGAGAGAAAGATATTGGAGTTTCCATCTACAACTATAGATTTGTCTGCATCACCTTTTATTTCTATTGATTTTTGCTTCACATATTTGGCAGCTCTGTTGTTTAGTACATACACATTTAAGTTTGAGGTATCTTCATTTTGGCTTAACCCTTTTCTCTCTTTCTCTTTCTCTATCCTTTTCTCTCCATCCTTGGTATTTTTAATTGCCCTGAAGTTTCCTCTAGCTAGAGTGCCTTTAATAAGAATTCCTATATTTGTTTTTAATTATATTTGTATGTTACACATTTTTCAATTATTTTTCTTTTAATTTGCCTGTATGGTTACATTTGAAGTGAGTTTCTTGCATACAGTTTGGCCATGTTTTTTAAAGCACTGTGCTAATTTCTGGCTTTTAATTAGTGATTTAGACCATTTACATTTAATGTAATTATTGCTATGTTAGGGCTTAAGTCTTCCAGTTTATTAAATGATTTCTGTTTGTTCTGTTTTTTTCTTCCTTTGTTCTGTTTTTGTTTTCCTTCCTTGGATGTGTGTGTGTGTGTGTGTGTGTGTGTGTGTGTGTGTGTGTATCTTATTGTAGTCTACTGGTGTCATCATTTTACCAGTTTGAAGTGTAGAAACCTTACCTCCCTTTACATTCCTGCCTCTTCATGTTTATAGTTAATTGCCTGAATGAAATATTTCTTCTACATGTGGTGTGAACCATATCAGACAGTGTTACAGCTTTTTGCTTACCCATCAGCTATAATTTAAAAGACTCAGTAGGAGAAGAAAAGTTTACTGCACTTACCCATATTTTATTTACTGTATTCTTTCTTCCTTCCTGATATCTTGAATTTTCTTCTTTTATCATTGTTTTTCTGTTTAGAGAACTACTTTAGCCATTCTTTTAGGATAGAATTGCTAGAAACAAAGTTTTTCAGGTTTTGTTCATCTGAAAACGTCTTGATTTCCACTTAATTCCTTAAGGATATTTTCATCAGATAGATAGGATTCAGGATTGACTGTTCTTCTAGCACTTGAAATATGTTTGTGCCACTTTCTATGGCTTTTAATTTTTTTTTTTTTATTTGACAGACAGAGATCACAAGTAGGCAGAGAGGCAGGCAGAGAGAGAGAGAGAGGAGGAAGTAGACTCCCCAATGAGTAGAGAGCCCAATGTGGGGCTCGATCCCAGGACCCTGGGACCATGACCTGAGCCGAAGGCAGAGGCTTTAACCCACTGAGCCACCCAGGTGCCCCACTTTCTATGGCTTTTGATGGGAGAAAAATCACTATTTTTCTACTATAGGTAAGTTGTCATTTCCCTCCCACTGTTTTAATTTTTTTTTTCTTTTTGCCTTAAATTTTATAAAGTTTGGCTGCATTGTGTTTTGATGTGGATTTCTTTGGGTTTAACCTGTTTATTATGTGCTTAATTTCTTCAACCTGTCGATTTATGTCTTTTGCCAAATTTGCAAAGTTTTCAGTCATTTCTTCAAGTACTCTTTTTAGTACTTCCCAGTCTCTCTCTCCTCTCCTCTGGGACTATGATGACAAGAATATTAGATGTTTTGTTATCGCCACATAGGTCCTTGAAGCTCTGTTTATTTTTGTTTCTTCATTTTTTCTCTGTTGTTCAGATAGAGTAATTTCTTATTGCTGTGTCTTTCAGTTTACAAATTGTTATTGTTGTTATTGCTGTTCTTCTTCTTTTTATCTCCTCCATTCTCCTTTTGACCTCATCCATGGAGCTTTTTTTTACTTTGATTATTATTTTTACGGTTCTAAAATTTCTAATTGGTTCTTCTTTTTAGTCTTACTTTCTTTTTGTAGACTATTTTGTTATTTGTGTCATACATATTTGTAACTGTTCACTGAAGCACTTTTATGATTACTTAAAAATATTTGCCAGATTATTCTAATGTCTCTTTCATATTGGTGCTGGCATGTACTGATTATCTTTTGCCTTTGTTTGGAGATCTCTCTGGTTTGTGATATGATGAATAATTTTTGACTGAATTCTGGCATTTGGGGTATTACATTTTGAGATGCTGGATCTTGTTTAGACAGTCTGTTTTAGCTGGCTTGTTGTGATACCACTCCAGCAGGGGAAAGGGTGGGTACTGTCTTATTAACTTGTACATGGGGTAAAAGTTCCCTGCCTAGTCTCCATAGACATCTGTTGGTGGGGAGAACTTCCCTGTTACAGTGTGGTGAGTTTGGGCATTCTGGCTCTCTGCTAGTCCCCACTGATACCTTCTTAGCTAGGAGGGATAAAAGTACCTCATTACTGCTCCCCACCTGTTCTCCACTGTTACTGTGGTATTGTTGCATACTCTGACTTTCCACTGGGTCTCCCCTGATACCACCTCTTCAGAGAGGGAGGGGAATAGTTCCTTTCTGCCAGGTAGAGGTAGAAGTTTAGATCCCTCACATGGTCTCCACTGAGGGGATGGAGGGGGTTTTCATTACCACTTGGTGGGGATGAAAGTCCCACTTCCCTATTCAGTCTTCTCTTACACTGCCCTGGCAGGGGGATTGTGAACCTCTGTTAAAGTCCAGTGAGAGTGGAAGTCTGGGCACCTCACTTGGCCTTTGCTGGCATGGGTTGGGGTGGCAGCCATAGTATTTTTTACAGCATGGAGTATAGTGACTGTCTTCTAAATGTTTTCTATCTTGCTGAGTGGCTCCTTTCCTGGTCCTTTGCCTAGAAAGAGCAGGATGTTGTATTTTTCTCAAAAAAGAAGCAATTCTAGGTTGCTAGCTTCTCTAGCACTCAGTCTTGCATATGTGAAGCAAAATGAAAACCTAGCAAACTCATTGTAGTGTTGTTCTTTAGATATCAAGTTCCTTAGATAGGCTGCCTTCTTAGCTCCACTTTTCTTAGTCATCTTATTTTGTTTCAAATATAATATCTAGGAGTTTTAGTTGTACCATCGCTGACTCTTTCAAGTCCAAAGCCTTTGGTCTCCTTTCTCTACTTAAGTTCATCTTTCTTTTAAGTCCTCGCTGAAGTGTCACTTGCAGGAAACTGTCCTCACTCTGCACTCTAGGCTGGGTGTCCCATTACACTCCTCGATAGCACTTGCATTTCTCCTTGTAATAACTTTTTTCAGTGTCTATCTCCACCGTTTGACTATAAGCTTCTTGAGGCCAGGAGCTGGTCCTATCCTGACCAAATGAGTGACATTGTCATTTGCAAAATGAGGCAGCTGGAATAGATGAATTTGAAGACCCCCAGTCTCTACCTTTTTTTCTTCTTTCTCCCTCATTCATTCTCTTTTCTCTCTTTCCACCTCCCAAATAATTCCCAAAACAGAGTCATACTGACACTTGCTCTTTCTGTGCCCTGTCAACATTAGGTTTCATCATGAAAAACAAAATAAATTTTGGTTATCTGTTAGATAAATAATAATGATTTAACTACAGTTTTGTTTTGTACTTATTTGAACACCAGGAAAGTTCATTAATCCTGTCAGTAAATACTGAGTGTCTGCTATGTTCCTTCTGTGGGAGGCTGTGGATATAGAACACTTCATCAAACAAAGCCCAAGTTGTCATGGAGCTTATAGTTGAAGTTTTTTTTTTTAAATATTATTATTGATCACTTACATATATTTTATGAATTGCCTCTTTGCATCAGTTGCTTGTCCACCTGCCACCCTCTCCTTTCTAGTGCTTAGTTAGCAAATATTTTGTTCAGGAGTATGAGAGATATAAAATTAAGATTATCCTTTTCACAATTCATTTAGTGTCCATTCTGACTCACCAATTTACACATTCAAACAAAACACTTTCCTCAGAAAAGAGGTCTGGGCAGCCCTGTCATCACTATATTGTTTATACTTTAAAGAACTTGAGTAAAACAGGCCAAAGTACCTGTGATTTTGGCATATTAATTTTGTGATGCTTGTGTGACTGTGTAGCAACAGTTGAATACCATACGCTGCAAAAGGGCATTGAGCAGTTGGATTTAATGAAAGCATTTTAGCAAGAACCAGTTGCAGTGTTAGGTTGTAATTGCAAAGGAACCTGTCTGGACTTCAATTTGTCATCTTGCTTTCTTTTAAAATGCTACTAAATTTGCATTTCTCAGACATCAGAGCAGTGATGGGAGGTCCTGGGTGACAAGCTTGTAACATCAACACGGTTTTAAACAAAACCCAACATTTTTATGATGAGCTAAAATTTTACTCACTTCAGAGGGAGCCCTTAGTAGACTGCTTTCATCTCATGATATAGTTGGTTATGCTGATCTTCATCTCTTGTATCTGTAGGGGACGTTTTGGTTTATTTACTAAGCACTTTCATATCCATTATCTCATTTAATTTTTGAAGCAACCCTGTGAAGTCGGTAGGCAATGTTTTACAGATGAGGACTCAAAGGCTCACTGTGGGTTAAGTGACACAGGGAGGAGGTGGCCAAACTCTAGTCCTTGTGTGGCCACATATTTATCAAATCTCAAAGGAAATTTCATAGTAGGGCGCCTGGGTGGCTCAGTGGGTTAAGCCTCTGCCTTCAGCTCAGGTCATGATCCCAGGGTCCTGGGATCGAGTCCCGAATTGGGCTCTCTGCTCACTGGGGAGCTCCTGCTTCCCCCCAACCCCTCTCTGCCTGTCTCTCTGCCTACTTGTGATCTCTCTCTGTCAAATAAATAAATAAAATCTTTAAAAAAAAAAGAAATTTCATAGTAATGCTGTGTAATGCTAGATACATCAAAGAAAATGTCTCTATAGCTCATGATTTATATTTCCTGATTACAAACTATTCCTTATTCTGTGTCAAGTCCTTATCATGTGATCTTATTTGCCCTCTTTCCTTTAGATGGAGTAAACTCCATTTTGATCCCTCCCTTCCTTTCTTGAAAGAGCGGTGGGAGAGGGGAGCTGGGAGCACAGGGCCCAGAGGGAGTGGGACTCTCAGGCCTACTTCCTGCTGAGCCCACAGCCCGACACTGACACTGGGCTTGATCCCACAACCATGAGATTGTGACCTGAGCCCAAACCAAGAGTCCGGCGCTTAATTGAATGAGCCACCCAGGTGCCCCTCACTTGATGTGTTTCTGAGTAAAACATGTTTCGTGAAAAGTCCTTTATATACCTCCTTTCAAATTATCATGTTTGGTTATTCTATTTCTTGCTATGACCTTGACTACTATGGTGATAGAGCTAGAATTAATTAGACTAATTGCGATTTTGTCATCTATAAAATGGGCTGTTTGAGTTAGCGTTTGGGAATTTTAGAAACTCAAGTTTGGAAGGAGCTTTAAGAGTCTATGCTTTTGAATCAGATGGATCACAGAGCAAGTGTTGGCTAGTAAGTCTGCCATTTACTAGCTATGAGGTCTGAGGCAAATCATTTCAAGTCTGAATTTAAGCTTCCTCCCCAGTGAAAAGTAATTGAGATTAGTGTGTATTTACAGAATGGTTGTAAAGTGCTTAGCACAGTGCCTGACATATAATGACCACTTCAGAAGGAGCCAGTAAATAGATACTCTCTCTGAGGATTAAGAGCTTGGTTGGCTGGATTGCTGAATGCTCACCATTTTCCCATAGAACATGCTAATTGATGCCCATATCATCTTGAATAATCTTTGCTGGTGTACCTCATTCATGTTTGTCCACTTCTGGTCTCACTCATTGTCTTACATGTTTTGCAAGGGTTGTTTGCATCCTAAATCAGTTTATGCTCATTTATAATCATTTAATTAACTGTTCTGTAAACTGTGTATTGGTCTTCTATTGCCGCTTTAATAAATAAGGACAAACCTTTTGGCTTAAAACAATACAAATTTATTATCTTACCGGACTAGAGTCAGGATGCTGTGTTTCTTCCTGAGACTCTAAGGGGGAATTTGTTCCCTTTCTTTTCTAGCTTCTAGATGCCATCCTCATTCCTTGATTTGTGGCTGGCTCCTTTCTCCATCTTCAGCCAGAAGCACAGTATTTTCAAATTTCTGTCTGGTTCTCCATCTCTCTCTTTCTCAAGGACCTTTATGCTTACATTGGGCTCACCAAATAATCTAGCATAATCTCCCCATTTTAAGATCACATTTCCAAAGTTCCTTTTGTCCTGCAAAGTCTGAGGCTTAGAGCATGGACATCTTTGGGTAGCAGTTATTTTGCCTACCACATCTGTTGGCATTTGAAAGAAGAGAGAGAGGGTATTTTTATGAAATCCAGCTTCTTGCTTTGGAAAGAGTCATTAAGTTACAGTGAAAATAATTGTTTTTGAATTACATGTGGGTTAGATAGCTATCACATTTTGGCAAAATTGTGAAAGTCTAGAAGGATTCCACACTTAGAATGCTTCAGAAGTGTCTTTATGTTCTTGGGCTACTTAGAGAAAGTCACTGAAAACCAGAAAATGCTTTATGGTTTTGATTTATGGAAGCAATATAATGTAGAAATCTAGTCAGTGCACTCATTCACAAAGAAAAGTCCTTGGCTCCACACCAGAAGACTGGTAAAGGCAAATACATGTATTTTCATTTATTATAAATTGAAATAAAAATATTTTACGAGTACTATTTTTTTATGTCTTATCACTTTAAGTAAAATTTTCACTTTTTTGGTTAACTAGCCAACTGCCAATCCCAACTGTGTCAGATAAAAATTGTCTATTATGTTATTTAACTAACCCACATTCTATTTCCATCCCTCTGTTCTGAGGTTTTTCACCCCTAGCTCAGAGATTCTTGACATATTGGTGGAATCTTGCACTTCCTTGAGAATTTGATGAAAGTTAAGTCTGACCTTGAAAAATACCCATACAGACAATTTTTTCTTTCTATTTTGTATCTTGGGCACAAAGAGTTGAGTTATTATACTCTTCAGTTCTTGTTCCATTATCATTTTTAGTCTGTGCAGATCCATGCTCTTATTTTTATTTTGTTTTATGTTATGTTATTTTATTTTCACCTTCACCTCTCATCCCCACCCCTGTAGATACCCACCCTAATTTCTTTAATACTTAATCTAGAATAACTATGTATTATTGGAGGATAAATAATATTGTCGACATTTCATACACAGTTTTAGGTCAACTTGTGTGTCTTCTGAAGGCTGTTCTTGGACACTAGGAGGTCTGTGGGTCAAAAGCCTTCTCTTTAATCTGCACTGTTCAATACAGTAGCCCCTAGCCTCATGTGACTATTTAAATTCAAATTTAAATTAAGATGATATAAAATCAAAAGGTAGATTTCTCAGTGACATTAACCACATTTCAAGTGTTCAACAGCCGTCTGTGGCTATTGGCTGTTTACTGTGTAGCACAGCATAGATACAGATCATGCTCATCAACCCAGAAAGTTCTGTTGGACAACCCTTCCCCAAGTGACCCAGAAGAACTCTCCCAGCTTATTTTAGTTGGGAACATTTTCTCTAACTGGCATGACTGTGCTTGTGTGAATAACTCATTCCTCAAGACTGAGAGAGACCCCGATAAAACAGATGGGAAGAGGGTCAGGGAATGAAAACTAAGTAATGGTTCTCGATCCAGTAAATTAAAGGACTTCAAATCTGCCCCTCCCCAGATGGTCTCTGAGGAATTCTATGCTGACATACACTATAATCCTTGAGGTCATAATAATTTGAAAACCTATTGATTTCTGCTGCCTATGGTAATAACAGTTATTATTGTAACCATTGGTTTTTCATGAAATGTCCAGATTGGCATTCAGGTATGAAGAATGCAGAAGGTGATGTATGAGAGGTTTTTACTTTCCTCACTGAACCACCTTTTGGTCTACGCTAAGAGATCATTCAGAGGCTTCTAGTTTCTTTGATCTCCTTCTGTGGACATCAGGGTTCTGGTTCCCTTATGGTATCAGGGCGTGAGTCTTCTAGTCTGGTCCCTGCTGAAAGGTGCAAAGTAGCTCCTTATGACCTGGTCTACTTTTAAAGAAGGACACTGGGTGTTTAGATTCTTCAGAATGGAGACAAATAAACTTTTCTCTTTCCTAATTTGAGTTTCTCAAAGCATAATTTTAATAGGAGTGAGGAGTACAAGGAAATAAATGAAGCAAGGAAGAGGGAAATGATCTGCTGGAGTATAGCTTCATTTTCTGATAATGATGCTGAGGCTGAGAATGGGTCAATGTCATGCCTAAGATTATTCAGCTAGTGAGTCTCTGCTCCACATCTGTTGCTCTTTTGTGTGTCACACTAACAGCTTGGGGTAAAGAAGTCCACAGTTCCCAAACCACTTTGATGTATGACTGTGTCTCACACATTGGACTCATTGAATTCCAGTTGGTATACATCTTAGTTACTGTGAATCTTACAAATTGAGAGGTGCTGTGACAGAACAGTAGTTGATATGAACATTTGCCATGATCAATAGATGCGATCGATGAATCGGTGAATGGACCCCGATGTTCAAAACTAAATGTCCCAAGAACTCTGGTAGTCCTCAAATTTAGAGCAAATAATTTCCCCTATGGAACTTAAGTTTATTTTATAAGAATGAGTGCATTTGCAACAACAGAGAATAGTGAAGTTGCAGTGTGATAGGACATGATGTGGATGTTGGGCAGTTACCTTGGTTCATTCTTAGAGAAGAAACTTGCTTTGCTAACCATTTTCATCTCATTAACGTGCATGATTCAAATTCATGCCTCCGTAAAATCACCAGTGATTCCTTACCATGGATCATTATGTCTCTCATGAACAGTCAAGACCATCTTTAAGTTTGGCATT
This sequence comes from Taxidea taxus jeffersonii, assembly GCA_003697995.1. Classification (NCBI taxonomy): domain Eukaryota; kingdom Metazoa; phylum Chordata; class Mammalia; order Carnivora; family Mustelidae; genus Taxidea; species Taxidea taxus. The sequence goes on along the minus strand of RCUC01088422.1, from coordinate 9,467 downwards.
TTGACAGCATGCTAGTGTTAGTGTGGCTCATTAAATATTACCTGCTCTCTACCTTTTGTGTGTATGGTAGGATTGATTTTCTTTCATTCATTGCAACTGGGCACAAGCAAGTGAATTAGTTTGGCCAGTGGAATGCTACTGGCTGGGACATGAGTCACTTGCTGACAAGCCTTAAGAGCCAGTGTACAATGTGTATGGGAGGACCAAGCTCCCACTGTTTGAGAGAAAGCCTAACTTTGAAAAGTTGATAGAAACGTAGTAGGGTAAGAATCTGTCAGGGTGAAAATCTACAGCTGATGGCAAAATCAGGCCAAAGGGATTTGGTGAGGAATTACATATCATCTTCATAATGTGTACCCACCACATTTGACCTATCTAGGGGCTCCAACTCCTTGATCCTAAATACATCCTAGAGTGGACATACTAGTACATTTCTACTTGTCTCTCGGCCCCCCCCCCCCCAGCCCCTCTTTCTAGCTCTCTCATTTTTCCATGTTTCCATCATCAGGAGTTAAGTTGCCAGTGGATGTTGACTAAGACTGCCTTAACATCCCCTTCAGCTTTACTAAACTTTAGAAAAGTTTCCTCCTGATGGTAAGTCCCTGACTTTTCTCAGTATATTTACTTCCGAAAGCTTGCAGTTGTGTTATAAATGTCTACACCCCAGATATATATTTCTTAAGGAACTATGAAATGTAATCAAGGAAGGATATATCTCCATACTCCAAGGAGGGGAGGAGCCTAACTCTGAAAAGTGAGTTATCGGACTAGACGTTTGGTCACATGGACCGACCTTACTGTGAATGTTCTCCAGCAGTTTTCCATTAGCTCACCCCAGCATTTAAATATTCTCCCGCCTTTCGTTTCAGAAGAGTTGAGTCCAGTCTCTCTCCCCTATTGCAATAGTTTTTTAAGTCTTCCTTGACATTTTTAATGAGTGTCCAGTGAAGATTTTCTTTAACAGTGTACATATGTCTAATTTGATTAAGTAAATAGTGCCAGATTGTTATACAGAATGGCTATACTGGTTTATAGTTCCACATACATATATATGATGTATAAATATCATATATATATCTGTTAGCAAGGTGTAAGGATTCCTACATCTGCATATTTCTGCCAACCCTTAGACTTACTTAGATTTCTAAATGTTTATAAAATAGAGTGAAGTGATACTTCATTGTTATTTTAAATTTACATTTCTCAAATTACCAATGATTCTGAGAACTTTTTTTATACATTTGGTAGCTTTTGGGGTTTCCACCTCTGTAAGTTGTTCATAGCCTTTGTCTTTTATTCTATTGGGATAGCTGTTTTTTTGTTTTTGTTTTGTTGTGTTGTTGTTCCTTTGCAGGAATTCCTTTTTTTTTTTTAAGATTTTATTTATTTATTTGATAGACAGAGATCACAAGTAGGCAGAGAGGCAGACAGAGAGAGAGGAGGAAGCAGGCTATCCACAGAGCAGAGAGCCCGATGCGAGGCTCGATCCCACGACCCTGGGATCACGACCTGAGCTGAAGGCAGCGGCTTTAACCCACTGAGCCACCCAGGCGCCCCAGGAATTCCTTTTATAATCAGTCATGTGCTTGCAGATTTTAGACACTCCAAATTTCTTTTCTCATACTTTCAACCACTGGTGAATGTTGTCTGTGTTGTGACTTGTTAAATGGAAGTGCACATTTAAAGCCCCATTTTGAACTGAGGGGGGTGGGGGGAAGAGGGGTTGGGTGAGGGTGGTGGGGTTACATCATATGTTTAAATAAAGCTTAAATAAAGTAAAAAAAAAAATAAAAATAAAACCCCATTTTGAACTTCAAACTTGCAAAAAAGCTGCAAAACTAATACGTAGGAATTCCAATATATTACTTATTCAGACTCACTAATTGTAACATTTTACTCCATGTACTTACCACTGTCTTTCTCCCCACCTCCACACACAGACGCCCATACTTTTTATTTTTTAAAGAACCATTCATAAATAAATTACAAACATACTTCTTTGCTCCTAGTTATTTCAGTGTGCGTTTCCTAAGAACAGGAACAACCTATAATCAGTGTATAAGCATGGAATCAGGGAATTTAACATTGATTCAATATTATCTCATCCACTATGCAAGCTCAAATTTGGTCAATTGTCTTGATACTGAATTTTATAGTTATTCTCTCCCTCCAATCCAGGATTCTATCTGTCACATCTCTTCCTTCCTTCCTACCTACCTTCCTGCTTGCCTGCTTGCCTGCCTGCCTTCCTTCCTTCCTTCCTTCCTGTCTCTCAGGAGTCTTTATTTTTCATACCCTTACCATTTTTTTCTTTTTTCTTTTTTCTTTTTTTTTTAATTTAATTTGTCAGAGAGAGAGAGAGTGAGAGCGAGCACAGGCAGACGGAGTGGCAGGCAGAGGCAGAGGGAGAAGCAGGCTCCCCACCGAGCAAGGAGCCAGATGTGGGACTCAATCCCAGGACGCTGGGATCATGACCTGAGCCGAAGGCAGCCACTTAACCAACTGAGCCATCCAGGCGTCCCATCCTTACCATTTTTTTTCTATGCATTGTTCCAAAGTATGTGTTTGTGTGATGTTTTTTCATGATTATGATTTTTTTCAAAGCCGATATTGTATTCTCAGGACATCACATCAGGAGGCACATGTTATCAGTTTATTACATTACTGACAGTGATAACTTTGGTCACTTAATTAAGCTGAGTCTGCCAGTGACCATATTTTCCTTTGTAACTAGATACTTTTACATCAACACTGTGTCTATGGGAAAATAAGGGAATATAAATACATCGGTATTTTGTATTTGTCACATCAATATGTACTGAACTTACTTCATACTAACTCACAGAGATCTTTTTATCTTATTCTTTATTATAAAGCACCCCATTGTGAGTATGCATCATAATTGATTTTTACCAATTCCCTATGCAGAGAGATTTAGGTCATTACCAATAGTTTGCATTTACAAGTAATGTTCCATTGGGGAACCTAATGCATGTGTATTTTCTTACTGTTAGAGGTGTATCTTCAGGGTAAATTCCAAGGACTGGGATTGTTAAATGAAAAGGAAACACATAGGTAATTTTGTTAGAGATTGCTGAATTCCCCACTGCAAGGGCTCTATCACCCGCCTTCCCACCAGCAGTGAAAGAGAGTGCCCCATAGCCTTGCCAGCACAATGTGGTGCCAAGCTTTTAAAGTTTTTGCCAACCCCAGAGAAGAGAAATGGTATTGCAGTGTAATTTTATTTGCTTTGTTCTTATTACGAGTAAAATCAAGATAGTTTCATGTAACTAAGGAACATTTTTTTATGACTTGTCTGTGCTTTTAATTCATCATTCTATTGAGGTTTTGGTCATTTTTCTCCTTTATGAGTTTTCAAGTATATTAAGGATAATACCTTTTTATTTGTCATCTATTGTGATGCAAATATTCTTCCCCAGCTGTCATTTGTCATGTTATTTTTGGCTGTGGTTTTTTCCATGAAAAAAATTTTTGGTTTTTATATAGTCACATTTATCTTTAAAGAAGTTTTTCAACTGGATTTTTAAGTCTTCATTAGATAGTTTTCTTATATTCATGTTATAGATAAATTCAGCTGTGTTGTCTTCTAGGACTCGTAGGGTTTAATTTTTTACCTGTATATCTGCATAAGTAAATCTTACTTTACATTTTATATCTCTGGATCCATGTGGAGTTTTTTACGTATGATGTGAAGAATGCATTTACTTGCATCTTTTCCAAAAGACCCTCTGGGTCTTAATACAATTAAAAAAAAATGTTCACCTTTGCCCAGGGGTTTGAAAGCCACATTTATCATATGTAACATTTCCATAGGTGCTTGGGTCTTTCTGTGGGCTTCTGCTCTATGCTTCTGCACCAGTCTGCTTGCTTGTTCATGTGCCAGTACTATTACGCCATTTTATTTTATTAAGATTTTATTTATTTATTTGTTAGAGAGAGGGAGAGAGCAAGCACAGGCAGACAGAGTGGCAGGCAGAGGCAGAGGGAGAAGCAGGCTCCCTGCCAAGCAAGGAGCCCGATGTGGGACTCGATCCCAGGACGCTGGGATCATGACCTGAGCCGAAGGCAGCTGCTTAACCCACTGAGCCACCCAGGCGTCCCTATTACGCCGTTTTAATGATGGAACCTTTATAGGCTTTCAAAAATTTTTTTATTTATTTGAGAGAGAGCGAGACAGAGAGAGAGTAAAAGTAGGGAGGAGAGGGAGAAGCAGGTAAATGTGAACTGGCTTAACTCATCTTTCAAAATAACAATATTTCCAAAATGATTCACAACATGTTCTACCCATGAACGCTTTCCAGAGGCTATATGATACTTGATAATGTTATCACTCTGATGGCTAATGAAATGTGTGAAGCATTATGGAAACCCAGCTATCTTCTATTTAGCCAGACCTTAAGGGGATTTGCAAAAAATGTAGATGACGCCACTGTTCTCACTGTATTTCAGGGGAACAGTATTATTTTTTATAAAGCTGTTACTGATGTTACCATGTGACAGGTTTATTATTGTTATTTTTAAGTAAATAAATAACTTCACAGGTTTAACTGCTAATATGGAAAATATTGCTATCTGTATTAATTATATTCAACTAATGAATCATTGAACATTATTACATCAACAACTAATGATGGACTATACCTTGGCTAATTGAATTTAAATTAAAAAATTTTAATAAGCAAAAACCTTCTGAAGTTCTCAAAAATTTGAGAAGTGTAAAGGATTTCAGAGGACAAGAAGTTTGAGAAGTACTTCTGTGTAACCTCAGTGAATTCATTCTCTTTTCTACTTCTCCCTTTCACTTTTTCTTCACCTCGTATTTCCTTTGTTGGACTATATGGCATTTTATATTATTCTGTTCTTCTCTCCATTTTTGACTTAACCTTAACTGTAAAATTAGATGTATTAAATCTTTACTGTCACTCCTTTTGCCTAAACTTCTTTAGTCATAACTTGGTTGGATGAAATTCATCCCTTAGCAGATTCTTCAAGGACTCATGAATCCAGTATTCCCCAAGTTCTTGCATGTGAAAAAATGTGTTTTAATTTACAGTGTATTTATGGCCTTTTTATTGAACAGCTTAGCTGGATATAAACTCCTTGTTTTGCATGTCTCCCCCTTGAGTTCTTGCAAATGTTGCTTTTGCTTCCTGCCTTGGTTTGTATATTGTTCTTGGGAAGAGTGATCCCAGGTGAGTTTTCTTGCTCTTTTAAAATTTCTAGTTTCTTTTTGCCTGAGTGGAGGCTACAGGTTTTTTCTTCATTTCTCAAGTCTCATAGTTTTGTTAGGATATATCTGAGGGTTGATTATTCTGGGCTAATTTTCGCAGGTACCTCATGGGCCTGTTCCTTATGTGGATTTAGATTTTCTATCATTTCCTGAATCTTTTCATGGATTATATTGTAGAATATTGGTTCTATTATATTGTGTTTTTAAGAATTTATTATTTTTTTTTTAAGAGAGAGAGTATGTGTGCAAGCTGTTGCAGGGGTGGTGCAGAGGGAGAGACCTGTAAGGAGACTTCCTGTTGAGCTGGAAGCCCAATGTCCGGCTTGATCTTGTAACCCTGAGATCATGACCTGAGTTGAAAATCAAGAGTCAAATGCTTAAATGACTGAGATACCCAGGCGCCGCTATTGTTATTATTTAAGGATTTTATTTTTAAGTAATCTGGACACCAAACTTGGGGCTCCAAATCACAATTCCGAAATCAAGACTTGCTGGCTTTTACTGACCGAGCTAGCCACATGGCCCTGCATTGTTTTGTTTTTCTGTGTAATTGGATCGCCTTCATTCATCTTCCATTTAAACGACTTTCTTTTTGACCTTTTCTTATGTTTTTATCTTATATTTATTATCTTAGTTGGTCTTCTATATCCTTTCTACTTATTAAATATTCATTTGGTTCTAAACTTAGTAGGGCAAATTGCAATTTAATTTTGGGTTCCTGAGATGACTTTTTTCTTTTTCTTCTATTTCGTTTCATCCACTTTTACTTTATTTCTTCCTGTTTTATGTCCATTCTGGTTCCTTAGATTTTAATAATCTGATTCAGGTATTTTTATAGTTCCATGTGCTTGGTTGAAAATATTGGATTTGGTTTGGAGTATTGTGCTATGTAGTTTCTTTTGCTTTGCTGTTGTTTTGGGGTGGTGTGGGAGAATCTTCACTGGTTTAAATGTTTCAATTTAGGTTTTGGGTTTATACTTCCAAGTTTGTATAGATGTAGACTGTCCATGTAGACTGTCTTGGAGTCTGTTGCTTTAAAACAGATCAGGATCAGGTTTGGGAAGACTGAAAGTGTTAAGTTCAGGAACTTTCATGTCTGTGAAGTGAGATGCAAGGTCTGTAATGTGTATCTATCAATAATCTGTCTGTTTATCTATCTATCTGTCATAGCAAGAAAACTGCCAGGCATTCTCCAATTAAAAAATGTGTTTTGGTCTTGTAGGGTACCAAATTTCCTCCACATGCTTCCTTTTTCTTTACCAACCTAGACTAAAATGTTTCTTCTCCCTTCAGATGTTGTTCCTTTCTGAGGCTGCCACCTTGGTTCCTGCAAACCTTTAACTCTCTTTTCTGTAGTCGTTCTTCTTACTAAGTTTTGTCACAGTTAGTATGGACTTTCTCTTTCTGGAAGTGCTTTTAATTCAGTCTTAGGCAACTACTCCCTATTGAAGGAGGTCAGCAAGATGACGTGACCTTTGGTTGACCCTTAGGCAGGAACCTAGGTTCTCCCTTCCACCTTCCCCCGGCTGGAGTCATTTTCAAGGACACAGTGTGGAGAGAGCTATTGTGTGCTATTTTTTTTTTAAATTGTGTGCTATTGAGAACATCTGTGTGATGTTCACAGTGGAAGCCAGTCAAGGCCTCTTTATAAACTCATCAGACGGGGCAGTTGGGGGTGGAGTTCTCCCAATTTTACAGCGTCTAAGAGAAAGAAGCTTCCTAGGTAAGTTATCTTGTTTGTTAGTATCTGTCCCCTACTAGTGTGGGGGGGCTTGCGCCTGCTTACGTCTTCAGTCTCAGCCTGCTCTCTGTGTGTAGGGCTAGTATTTTCCTTGTCTGTCCTTCCCCAGTTTTCCTGGGTTTCTGTCATTTTCCATAAGAGCTAATTGGGGGAGTTACTGTTGTTGATCTAGTAGTGAGGCCGAAGTCTTGAGCAGTTTGCGGTTTTATTTGTTCTTACAGTTGATCTGTGGGCTTTAGTACAACTGTGGAGTGATGCCGATTTACGTGCTTACCTTACTCTCAGCCCACCCCGGGTGGTGATGCAACCAAATCATTCATCTTTTCCCTCCTTCCCCAACTAGTTGGTACTTTTTTTTTTTAAACTTAAGTTTACTTAAGTTATCTCCACACACAGCATGGGGCTCAAACTCATGACCCCAGGATGGAGAGTTACATGTTCCACCCACCGAGCTAGCCGGGCTCCCTGTACACGCTTTTATTTTATTTGTTTTGTTTATGAAGCTCAAGAAGTTTTTTTTCAGTTAACACTGTAGTTCTGTTGCTTTTCTATCTCAAGCCTATCCAGAGTCTCCCTATTTATATAGTGTTAAAATTATTTTTTAAGATTTTATTTATTTATTTGACAGATCACAAGCAGACAGAGAGGCAGGCAGAGAGAGAGGGGGAAGCAGGCTCCCTGGTGAGCAGAGAGCCCGATGTGGGGCTCGATCCCAGGACCCTGAGATCATGACCCGAGCCGAAGGCAGAGGCTTTAACCCACTAAGCCACCCAGGTGCCCCAATGTAGTGTTAGAATGTTTTTATAGTTTGATTTCTTTTTTTCCCCATGTAGTGAACAAATTTTCTCAAAATCTTTTTTTAAACAACCCCTTTTTTTACTTGCATTTTGTCACATACGAGGTTTTCATATACACATAAGGTTTTCTAAGATATTTATTCTGCTCCACTGGTTTATTTTATTATTATGGCTTTATAGTGTGTTTTAGCATCTGCTTGCCAGCTTTTCAACTTTCTATTTTAAAGTTGACTGAGCTATATGCGGGCCTATGCATCTTTCTTCCATGTGAATTTTAAAGCAAATACTATTTCTCAAATGTTGAAGTTGAAATTTAGGGATTTACAGATTAGTGATGGCAAATTTTACATGTAAAAAACTGTTGAAATTTTCATGCGTTCTGATCATCCTTGTCCTTCATTAGATTTTACAGTTATTTTTCTAGAGAGGTATTTTGTTTTACTGCTCAACTTAATTCCTAAATATCTTCTATTTCTGTTCATTCTCTTACTATATTTTCTAGCTGGTTATTACCACTCTTCATTTCTCCCTGCCCCCCCACTTCTGGCAACCACCAATAAAATTGCTACCATTGTGGATTTGTGTGAATGGAATTAAACAACATGTGGTCTTCCTTAGCTGTACGTGACTTTTTAAAGTAAGCCTTAATGGGATACTTCCTATATTTTTTCTTACGTATTTTTATTTTTACATCTACCTTTTTTTCTACTTGGGTTAGAAGCTTTAAACCTATCTTCTGTATTTGTGAGTAATTATTTTTAAAAGAGGTATAATCTCTACAGATGGGACGCATCATTGTTGATGGACACTTTCCATTGATGGATATAAGTTGTAGCCAGTCATTCTTAAAAAGAATTTCCTACTGAAATTGTTTGAGAACCACAGTGTGCGTGTGTAAGGGCCTCATCTGGAAGGGGAATCTACAGAATGGAAATAATACTACCCACCTTTAACTTACTATGTATGCAGATAAAACAAGGTAATACCAGGGCCTTGAACAGTGCCTGGCAAATAAACTCTGAAATGGTAGCTATCATTAATATTATGAAAATACTCAGTAGCCTAGAAAATGTGTATAATAGTAAGTATAAAAAGCAACCTAGTAAAATGGTGAACACTCTTTGGCTGCAATTTTGTGAAAACTGTATGTATCTGCTTATGAATAAAAACTGAAAGGAAATACTTTATGTGTGAACAGAAGTGCTTTGCTTTGATGATGGTATTATGGGTTGCCTTTTCATGTTTTCAAAATCTTTAGTGTTACAGCAGTGTAACGTTAAAAAGAAATGTAGAGAGAGATGAAGTCTTGACTTGCCCCTGAAGATGAGAAAGAGGTTCCCAAGCACTCTGAGATGGGGGGCCCCCATCCAAGTCAATTTGGCTCTGCAGGGGGTGAGTGAAGACCATCCATTCATTCAGTGCATATTTGTCGAGCACTCACTGTGTGTGAGGCAGTGTTTGACATAAACTATGGTGGACAGTAGGGGAAATTCTTGGATTTTGTGTTTTAACATTCTGAGACTTAAAGCAACAAATAAGAAAAAAAAAATCAAGGACTGGTCTACGCAGGTAAGTAAGGTGCAAGAATGCATGGCCAGAACTGGTGCTAGTATCTGACTTGGTATCTATTTGAGGTTCATGGTCAGGACTAGTGGTAGGTCCCTGGGGAAGCAGCACT
>RCUC01088421.1:0-14201 GCA_003697995.1 Taxidea taxus jeffersonii | reverse complement strand
TTAAAAAAAAAAAAAAAAAGAAACTCCACAAACCGGATAAATATTTCACAAACCTGGACACATCATGGAAAAACTGCTAAAAACCAATGACTTGAAAACATCAAGAGAGGGATAAAGGACAGATTATCCTCAAAGAAGCAATAATAATCCTGTTAGGTGACTCAAAAACAGAAACCATGGCATCCGAGTATCTTTAACATGCTGAAAGAAAGTAATTCTATGCCCCCCCCCCAAAAATCTTACAAATGAAGGCAAAACAAAGACATTTTCAAAGAGACAAAAACCTGACAATATGTCACCAGCATAGCCTCACTAAAAGTAATAATGAAAACAATTCTTGAAACTGAAGGAAAATAATCCTGAAGACAAAGGAGATGCAGAAAGGCAAGAAAAGCAAAAGAAATGGCAAATATGTAGGTAAGCCTAAGAAAATATCAGCTGTTCAAAACAATGTCTATAGTTTAAAATATACAGATTAAAAACATGACAACAATTGCATGTAAATCCTTAGTTATGGTTCTTGCACTACCCAGAAACGATAAATGCATTACACTAGTAAAACACGGATGTATCTCACAATTTCCAAAATAACTCTAATAATAGAAGAGAACGTACGTCTAACAAATTTACAGAGAATAAAAACAAAATAGAAAAATTGTTGATTAATCCAAAAGAAGGCAAACGGGGGGAAAAAAAGGACAAACAGACAAATATTAAGGGAATAAAAAATACTAAAATTGTAGACTGAATTGGAAAATTGTACATTGTAGATTTGTATGTATACTGAAAAAATTATATTAATAAGTAGACTCAATGTGCTAATTAAAAGTTTTCATCAAACTCCATAAAAAAAAAATTCAATTATATTCTTACAAGATATATGCCTTAAATGTAAGTATACAGAGTGTTTGGAATAAAAAAAAAGGGATGGATACACATGTAAAAACCAATCAATGAAAGGTGATCTAGATATAGTAGATCTTAAGGCAGGAAATATTGCTAAAGATAAAAAGAGACATTATATAAGGGCAAACGGGTCAATCATAAAGGAAAATAGAACAAGTCTATGTAAACACCTAATGATATTACCTTAAAATATATAAAAATGCAAACAAGCAAACACCGTATGATTCCATTTACAAAAGTTCAGTAGACTGGTTACCTTTGGACGCACACATTGACTTGACGGGGGCATAAGAGAGACCGCTACATTGCTATGAACATCCCACTTTTTGATCTGGGTGGTGATTAGAAAAAGAATGTTTTCCTAAGTAAACTCCTAAGGTTGCTTGTTTATGATTTCTGCATCTTTCGGTATGTTTGTTATCCATTCTTAAAAACAAACTACAGGGGCACCTGGGTGGCTCAGTGGGTTAAGCCTCTGCCTTCGGCTCAGGTCATGATCTCAGGGTCCTGGGATCGAGCCCCGCATCAGGCTCTCTGCTCGGCGGGGAGCCTGCTTCCCCCTCTCTCTCTGCCTCTCTCTGCCTACTTGTGATCTCTGTCTGTCAAATAAATAAATAAAATCTTAAAAAAAAAAAAAAAACTACTTAAAAGCTAGAAAGTGATTTAAAATATTCAAGACAGTGGTTATCTCCAATAGGAAAGAGAAGAAAAGACTAACGTGGAACACTTGGAGCTTCAACAGTATTGGTAACATTCTGTTTCTTAAAGTGAGTGACTTACTGTATCAGTATACTTTGTCACATATGTTATGTTACCTATGTGCTTTTGTACATATCTAATACTTCAGGATTTTTAGAAAGAAAAACTCCTATATATGGCATGTCAATAGTAGCTTATCAGTGAGAGACTGGACTGTAGGTTTCTTCTGTTCTTTCTACTTTTTCATGTTTTCCAATTTTCATAAAATCAGCCTGTACTTTCAAAATGCTTTTAAAAACTGATTTTTAAAAAAGTAAAGTCCACCCTAGTTTTCTACTTCAGTTGCCTACAAAACACTTCATATAAAAGCATGTTTTATATCCAAAAGTTTTTGGATATTTTGGATATATTTTTAAATACCCACACAATAACTGGTGGGCTAAATTATTACTATAAAAGAGGCATGAAAAATTTTTTTAGAATACCGGAAATGTTTTTAATATTTACCGTGTTGGTAGTAACATAGTTATATATATTTGTCACACTTACTAAACTGGATACTTAAAATGAATGCATTTTATTAAATGCAAATTATACCCCAACAAAACTGATTTTAAAACCTATTATTGCCCAGGTACATTAAAAATAATTAGAAAAGAACATTTTACATACAGTACCTACAAATTCCACAGTTTTCACAATGATACTGTTTCTTGTCTTTGTCAAAGAGATGGCATATACTGCAATAATATTCCCCAAACAATGTGCTACATTGTTCGCAAGTCTGTTGGGCCTAAAACAGACACATGTAATTAAAAATTAGATTAATTTTACCAAAACATTTTGTATTACTATTTGAATATCCACAACTTGTTACAATATATGCAGATTCTTAGAAGGTTTTAAACATTTAAACCAAAGATATTGCTTAGAGTTAAAGAAGTCTTATTTGCATACTCTTGATCAATTTTGTAAATCATCTTAACATTTTTTAAAAAGAAAATAGAAATATGATAAAATCTTACGTGTTGAATTTTTTCACAGTTTATGCACTGCACTTCCTTTACTTTAAAGCGATCTAGCTGATGATCTTCATTGCTATCATGACACAACCGACAAGTATAAAGTTTGTCACAGCAAGGTGCCTAATGCCCAGGGGGAAAAAGAGGTATAAGAAAAGTTTATAATGCAAAAAAAATTCTTCTTCCTCCTCCTGGAATAAAGTCAAAGAATACAACCAATCAATCGGTTTGCAAACTGATCCTAAACATAACTTTTTACTATTTCTTAGCATATTTTAACTATTCCCCCTCAACATCTATGTCTACATCAAGTTGAACATAATCTGGTCCTTAAATACAAAAGAATTATGAAGAATGGACACCCACAGACAGAAGAACTAATCACACAACACCCTAAACTCATCCTAAACGGCAGGCTAAACGGCAGGCAGGCAACAACTTCTGAGACATTTCCAGATAAAGTCATTTACCTACTTCAACCTTTAAACATTAACTATAATAAAGATTATATTTTAATTCACTTGTGTTTATTAATCATCAACTATATCCTTGATATTTTAGAAGACAGAATAAATTTAAGAGATAGCCCTTGATTTCAAGAGTGCCAGACTGCCAAAATCTTTTCTCTCCCTCTTCCTGGACACATGATTGCCCAGCTATACTAAGTTCCCAGACTTCTTTGATTTCAGCTGTGGCCAAATGACTAAGTTCTTACCAAAAGGAAATGAGCAGAAGAAATCAGTGCCACTCCTGGGCCTGAGTATTAAGAAACTGGGCACGCCTCCTCCTCCATGCTCCCTTTCCCTTTTCCATCAGATGAAACCTGGACATGACAGCAACCCAGCTGATGACTGTATGCCCTAAAACATGGCAAAATAATACAATGGGAAAAACTTGTCCCTGGAGTGATCATGTGGATCAGTCTCATCGCCAAACTGGATAATTCACCTTGAAACTGTTAGGTGGGAAAAAATAAACTCTTAATTCTTTAACCCACATTACTGTTGGTTTTTTTGTTACCCTTAGTAACTTAGCCTTATTCTAACTAGTACATCAAGAAGTTTCTAAGCCAGTAAGTTAACCCAGTACTTTCCAGTATACTGTGACCTTCCAAATCCACTCATTTCTCAAGATTTCTTATGATGATTTACCACAACAGAGTTCATTCCTTAAAGATTTTAACACTCAACTGGTACCCTTTCTCTCCCAATACTTCTCTCATCCTAAATCTTGGTGATCTGCACAACCACCCTCAATTCCTTGACTTTCTCACTTCCAAAGGCCTTGTCCTTCAACCCTCGTCAGCCAAATATTCTCACAGCCATACCACAGAATAGGGCTTCCCAAATGTTTTAGCCTCAGGACCCCTTTACACTCTTAAAAAAATTGTTGAGGATCTCAAAGAGCTTCTGATTATGTGAATTATCTCTACTGACACCATACTATAAAATAAAACTGAAAGGTTTTAAAAATATTACTTCTTTTAAAAAAAACAGTAACAAACCCATTACATGTTAATGTAAATGACATATTTTAATGAAAAATAGCTAGTTTGCCCCAAAATAGCTGGATTCTCATTTCTGCTTCAACTTCTGTATTCAGTTTAGATGAAGTATATGAAGAAACTCTGGACTCCCACAAATATATAGGTGGAAAAGGGAGGAGTATTTTAATAGACTTTACAGAGAATTATGGATACTCTTCTCTGATACTACACCAAAACTCGACAACTCTTATAAATGATCAGTTGTAACATGGGCTCTGAAATTGTATCGGTGAACTTTTCTCCCTCTGTTGCATCAAAATCCTCTGATCTTGCACTTTGAATCAACCTTTTACCCACGCATTAGTCGATCGGAAAATATCAGTTCACTGAGTTCTACATCTCTTCCAAATGTTCATACATTTTCCATGCAATATTAAAAAAAAAAAAAACATTATTTGTTAACATCACTACCAATCTCATCAGCAAAGTCTTTAGGTATTGGGACACTTTTAAGCTCACAGAAGCTTATACAAGTGTTTCAAAATTCTAATTTTTTTATGTGAAAGGTTGAATTTTACCACCGTCAATTGTTTTCCTTGTAATGACAGTTTCTTAACGGTTCACTTTTCAAGAAAGTGCCCACCAAATACTCAAGTCTAAGTAACAAGATTTCAAGTAAAAACTATTACATGAGAAACTAGTTCAGTTCACAATCCAACTGCATAAGAACTTTCCTCACAACAACCATCTAATTTTAGTATGCAGAAGTGCTTGATGAAAAAATCCCATTTCATCAAACATGTAAAAAGACATGTATTCGAGCATTGAGATTTTTATAAAATTAGTAATTTTATTGTTTTAGTTTTATCAATGACATCCTTAAGTGAAACTTTTAAACTATAGGTATAGTACAAGTCAGATGTCAGCAGTTTTAGTAAGTGCTTTTGCACACACTGAAAAAGATAACATCTTAGTATTAGAAAGTAGTTTTGACCCAAAGATCCCCTGAAAGGGCCTCAGGAATCAGTGGGTGAGGGGGCAGGGGGGTTCCATTCACCACACTTTGAGAACCATGCTCTAAAACAAGAACTAAATCTTGTTTATATCATAAGTTCAAGTATGAAATCCTCTAACCACTATGTCCTCTCTTTCCAACTCACTTCAATGCTTCCCTTGCACATATTCTAATTCTTTCCTTCTCTCTTCCTCTACATCCTCTCCTAACCAAAACCCCAAGTCTGATTAAATCTAATTCTCTCCTGTACAGGAATAGTCAGACATAGCTGAATAAATATTTTCACACTAGCCTCACTTTTAAGTCATGATCACTAATAAAAAGTGGGTTTTTATTACGTTTCCCTAGTCGATTCCCTCATTTTTCTACAGTCTAGGACCTAAAATCTAGATGATTATTTCACATCTTCTTTTTTTTTTTTTTTTTTAAGATTTTATTTATTCATTTGACAGAGAGAGATCACAAGTAGGCAGAGGCAGGTGGAAGAGAGAGAGAGGAGGAAGCAGGCTCCCTGCTGAGCAGAGAGCCTGATGTGGGACTTGATCCCAGGACCCTGAGATCATGACCTGAGCCAAAGGCAGAAGCTTAACCCACCGAGCCACCCAGGCGCCCCACATCTTCTCTTTAAACCTTTTCCTCCACCCTTACACTCTGCTCATTATCTTATTAAACAGAAATAATCACAGAAACTCACAAACTCTATCAACCTATTTGCAAATGTACCTAATACTCCGTCTTCCTGTTATATATTTTTCTCTAAGGCCAACTCCTCCACTTGTGCACTGGATCCCATCTTTTCTTTGATTACTTAAGAGTAGTAAATGCCAGTTTTTCCTTTCCTCCTGCATTATAAAATGTTCTCACTTCATGGGACACCTGAGTGGCTCAGTCAGGTAAGTGTCTGTCTTCGGCTCAGATAATGATCCCAGGGTCCTTGAATGGAGTCCTGCAGAAGGCTCCTTGCTCAGTGGGAAGCCTGCTTCTCCCTCTGCCTGCAGCTCCTCCTGCTTGTGCACTTGCACTCTCTCTCTCACAAATAAATAAATAAAATCTTTAAAAAAACAAAAAAAAAGTTTTCACTGGGTTATTTCCAATATGCAAACATGCTGCAATACCTCCCATTTTAAAGGGAAAAAAACCTCATGATCCCACATCTCTCAGCAACTAGACTTTTTTTTGTTTTGCTCTCTTTCACAGCAAAACTCCATGAATTGTCTATGAAGGCTACTTCCAGTTTCACTATTCTCAATCTCAAATCCACTCCAATCAGGCTTTGTCCCAATCTCTCCACTGAAACTTCTCTTGCCAAGATCACTAGTGACCTTGCCAAATTTAAAGGTCAATTTTCAGTTCTTATCTTACTCAAACAGCAGCATTTGATTTAGTTGATTACTTCCTCCTTAAAACTCTTCATTGGGGGGGGGGGCGCCTGGGTGGCTCAGTGGGTTAAAGCCTCTGCTTTCGGCTTGGGTCATGGTCCCGGGTACCTGGGATCCAGCCCCACATCGGGTCCTCCACTCGGTAGGGAGCCTGCTCCCCCCCCCCCCCCCCCCCCCCCCCCCACCCCCCCCCCCCTCTTCCCTATCTATAAAAAAAAAAAAAAAAAAATTTTTAAAAAAAAAAAAAAAAAAACAACTCTTCATTTGGCTTCCGGTATTCAAGGAAGAAGGAAGGGGAAGGCAAAAAAGTATTTGATACTCAGGGCCAAGTATCTCAGCACTATGAAACACAGACATATTTATGTGGTTTCCTGGGAAAAGGGCCAACATGTTGAATTCAGTTCCCATTATCAAGTTTCAAAGAGTAACAAAACATATCAGTGGAAGTGGAATCGTAAGGATAGCATTCAGTTCGCTTACACACTTGATGAACCACTAACTTTGAAAGAGCTTCACCCAGTGCAGTGGAGGAATGTTCACCAAGCCTGGCCTAAAAAGAAGGCTCTAAGTTGTCCTTACAGGCCTCCTGCTTTTCCTTCCTTCCTTCCTTTCTTTTTTTTTTTAATGAAACAGGAACTTCTATCACTCCTATTTTACAAACGGCTTATCAAGGGTCAGAGCTAGATTTGGGGGCAGGGCTGTGAGACTCCAAAGCTCAAACTTTCTAAGTAAAATCTTTAAATTGCTTCTTGCAGCAACAACAAAATCAGGAAACTTTAACTGAATGGGTGCCAAGTTAAAATGCTCTAGATTGACTAGCAATTTTCCTCAAAGTAAAGAGCAAAAATAACAATATACGCATACTGGGCACTTTGCTACACATAATCTATTTAGTGGCAATTACATGGCTGTCTTCCTAGTCCACAAAAACATTTTCCTGGCAGGCTTAGACATACTCATTGACTCTAAAACGAAGCTGGCGAGCTGTACAACTTATTCACTACAGGAGCTGAAATCCTATTCCGATTCTCCACTTACTTATCCGTCTTCCATTATTTCATCACACACCTGAAAGTCACCCTGGCCAAAAGCCAGCCCAGGCCCGGGGCCGCCTCAGTCTCCTTCGAGTAGCAAAGGACTACATAAACGCACTGATAAAGTGACCGATGTGCAAGCCCACGCTCTTCCCCGAGCAGCGCTTACGACGCGTAAAGCAGGGGAAAGGATGGGGGCTGCGGTGCCTTGCCAAAACGCTCTCCACAGCAAGAACCCAACTCGAGGTGGAGAAGGTAGACTTAGCTGAGGCTCTAACTTAAGCCCAAGCCTAGCCGCCTTGCACGCAGCTCCGCCCCCGCCCGGCCCCGCGGAAGCTTGTAAGGGAAGAGCCCACTGAAGTCGTCACCTTCAGGAGACATCCTCTGTCATAGTGCTCGCAGCCCCGCCGCCCTTGCTTTTGGCCGCGGGCGCCATCTTCCCGCGCCGAGGCCGCCATCTCTGCCACCTCCCCTCAAACTCCGCGAACCCTTCCCGCAGGATGAAAACCACGCCCAGAGCAGTAGCGTCACTAGCACCCCCCCCCCACCGACCCCAGCGGCCTGCCGAGCTGATATGGCGGCTGAGCACGTGACCCGGGGCAGCCGGATTTCCGGTTCTCGGGGCGACGGGGCGGAAGTGAAGGGAAGCGCAATCTCTGTCGTCGACGTTAGTCGCTGACCTCGCCGCTAACGGTAATAACTCTTAGGTTGCTTCTTCTCCCCCTCCCACCCTCCATCGCTACTCGCCCAGACGTTGGCCGTGGTTCGGGGCGAGGTGGACCGTAGCGGCGCGGAGACGCCCGGTGCCCCCCTGAAAAAGGGACGCTCTCCGGCCGCCTCCGCACCAGTGACAGGGCGGCCCCTCCCTTTCTCCGTGCGGCGGCCCCGAGCCTCGAGAAAGGGGCGGAGCTCCGCGGGCCCCTGGGCTCGGAGCGGGGACCTGCGCGGGCTGCCCCTGCTCGCCGGCCCTCGACCTGTTGCCGCTTTGACCCGTTCTTCATTCCTTCAAAATATGCGTTGACGTTTACTGTATACCAGTTACCAGTTAAGCATGGGGACAAAAAGTGAGGAAAAACAAACGCCCCACCATGCCCTCGTGGAACTCGCGGGCTGCTGAGGGAGAAAGACATTAATCAGCGAATCCCTGTAGCAAGATTGCGCCTTTGAGAAGTGCCGGGAAGAAGTGTTTGTTGGAGGAGAGCTAGTGCTAGATGGGATCTGATTTCTTGTGAGTGTCAAGGAGGGCTTCCCTGGGGAAGCAACACGTAGCCAAAAGATGAGTAGTTGTGAGTGAGTGTGCAAAGGCCTTGTGACCTGGTGCCCGCAAGAAGCCGCGAAAGGAACAGGTACAAGACTGCAAGATAGGGTCAGACCCCTGGGAGTGCGTAGTGGGGTAGCTTTGCCTTACGAAGAGCCAAGCCCCTGGAAAATTCTTAAAGCTGCCAGTGTTGAAGAAAATACTTGGCGTTGGCTTTCTAGCGTGATTTCACAGAACCTAACACACGCTGGGAAAAGTAAATATGTTGCCCTTGGCTTTGAAGTTACTAACTCTTACCGTTTTAATTTTCTTTCAGTTCCGTTATGAGTTGCTAAAATCATGGTGAAATGTTGCTCGGCCATTGGATGTGCTTCGCGCTGTTTGCCCAATTCCAAGTTAAAAGGACTGACATTTCACGTGTAAGATTTTGCTGTAGTTAAGCCAAGTACTTCTGACTGTTACAAAAAGCCACTGACAGTTCCACTTAAATCTTCAGTTTTGATCTTTAGTTCCCAAATCTATAAATCGCTTTTTTTAGCTAAATTTGAAGTAACGGGGATCTACTTACATTTTTATAATTTTATATAGTTGAAAAGTTTAAGATATCTGCCAAGGTATCAGAGGTTTATAAACAAAAATATCAAGCTCATTTCTGCTAATATTATTACTTTGCATTTTAACATACCTAGAAAGAAATTCTGTTTTGTTTACATGGAGTTTACAATCTGAAGGAAGAAAGGATCTTTGCCCAAATATGTCCTGTCCTTTCTATTTAGAAGTAGATCCAACTTATGTTGTAGGGAAAAAAGTATAAATTACAAGCTCAGACCAAGGGTTCTTTAGCAGTACTACAGAAAAATCAAGATGATCCAGATTTTCTATTTTAAGCCATTCTTCTGACAGCATAGGAAAGGAATAATAAGGTTTAATAATTATTCATTTGCTAAAGGTTTATTTTGCGGCTTTTGTGCGAGGCACTGTGCTACGTGCTAGAGAAAGATCTGTTAACTACTTTGCTAGGTATGAAGAAACAAAAAATGAGTACATGTACCCTACCTTTTTAAAAAAAGATTTGAATCAGTTTGGAAAACTGAAAAGATACCCTTATTGGTTTCCAGATCTCTCAAAATAGTTCTCTCTGGAATTCCAAACTGCAGCAGTTCTTTGCCTCATTCACCAAGCATTGATAGACCTGTTGTGTATTAAATGCTCCACTCAACAACTTTCTGCTGCTAACAGAAGAATGAAAATACAAGGAACTCTATTCATCTGGGATAAAATCTGGATATCGCTTCCCATAGGAAAAGGCCCACATGATACTATCATGTATAGATGAAGAAAAACCTCCAATTGTGGGTCTTCCTATAAGACTGAAATATCCAGGGGCACCTGGGTGGCTCAGTGGATTAAAGCCTCTGCCTTCAGCTCAGGTCATGATCCCAGGGTCCTGGGATGGAGCCCCGCATCAGGCTCTCTGCTCAGCGGGGAGCCTGCTTCTCCCTCTCCCTCTGCCTGACTCTCTGCCTACTTGTGATCTCTCTCTGTCAAATAAATAAATAAATTTTTTTTAAAAAAAAAGACTGAAATACCATTGAAACTTTTCTTCTTTATAATCTGAGGAAAATTGAAATGAGGGCCATATGTCTGCAGCATGATTAGTAGAAAAATCTATTAAAACTGAAAGTTCTGAGAGCATGATTCATGAGGGCTTCCTGAATATTCCATTTCTCAGGAGTAATAACAAACTCTTCAGTGAGCCAATTTAGTCACAGCCTTAATTCAAGTATCTATCAATACTGTTCAATTTTAAAATACTTTTTGTATTTTTTTTCTAGATTCCCTACAGATGAAAACGTCAAAAGAAAATGGGTATTAGCAATGAAAAGGCTTGATGTAAATGCTTCAGGCATTTGGGAGCCTAAAAAAGGAGATGTGTTGTGTTCAAGGCACTTTAAGAAGACAGATTTTGACAGAAGTGCTCCAAATATTAAACTGAAACCTGGAGTCATACCTTCTATCTTTGATTCCCCATCTCACTTACAGGTTTGTTTATGAGACACTGCTTAACCATCATTACTCATTTTTTATGGTACTACTGAAGAACCTTTACCACTCAGGCTAAGATTTTTAATTGTTTGCTTGTTCTTCTGAAGTCCTTTTTTGAGTTCTTACTGCTTCAGCTTTTATAGCATATAGTAGGAATATTTACCAGTAGCCACTCAGAAATATTTGTATGTTCCTAAGATCTGGTGAAGGAAACTGACTTAGGAGTTAACATAGTTCAGGATTTGTATCTAAACAATGGAGGAAAATAAGAGGATTGAACTGAAGTTCCAAGTTACCAGTCCTCCTCACACTGGAGCAAAAATCAAGAGCAGAGCCACTAACAGGACCAAAGTATACTTTTAGAGCCACATACATTCAAGCTTAAAGCCTAGGTAGAACTAAAAAGAAGAAAAGCAAAAGAGATGAGGACAGGAGAATGAAAGGAGAGAAAAGGTAATAAAAAGAAAATAAAAGGATTGTATAAGTAAAATCTAGTTGAATTTTGTGTTTTTTCTCAGTGGTATTAGTGTTATAGATTGACTGACTTGCCTTCAGTATCTCTCTTTAATATATAGTGAAATGATTCTAGAAACCATAGAGTAACTGATTCCAGCATAGTAAATTCAGGGAGAGCCTGTGGGTCCCAAACAACAGTAATGAACTTCCACTGAAATTACCTCCTTCCCAACAGCTGGAAACAGGAAGTACAGATGGTCTTTGTCTTAAAATTTTTCGACTTTATTATGGTGCAAAAGCAGTACCCATTCAGTAGAAACCGTACTTTGAATTTTTAATTTCTATCTTTTTCCGGGCTAGTGATATGCAGTGTTCACTACCATACTCCTATGATGCTGGACAGGGGGAATGAGCTGCAGCCATGTGGTCACAAGGGTAAACAACCAATATACCAACAAGTATTCTGTACCCATACGAGGAGTCTGTTTTTCAGTTTCAGTACAGTATTCAGTAAATCACTTGAGATATCAACAGTTCATTATAAAATAGGGTTGGGGCACTTAAGGGGCTCAGTTGGTTAAGTGTCCAACTCGTCTGTTCAGGTCATGATCTCAGGGTCGTGAGATCAAGCCGTGTGTTAGACTCGATGCTGGGCGTGGAGCCTGCCTAAGAGTCTCCTTATCCCTCTCCCCTTCCCTTCCTTGCTCTCACTCTTGCCCTCTCTCTCTAAAAAAAACATAAAATAAAAAATAAAAGAGGCGTTATGTTAGATCACTTTACTTAACTGTAGGCTAATGTAAGTGTTGTGAGCATGTTTATGGTAGACGGGGCTAACTCTTATGTTCAGTAGGTTAGGTATATCAAATGCCTTTTCAATTTACAATATTTTAAATTTCCATAACCCCATGATAAGGAAGGAAGATCTGTAATGCACAAGCGTACCTGCTCCTATATGGTGTTGACCATTATACCCCTGTCTTTACTGGGTCATCTTCCAGTGCCTACGTGATCGAGTAGAGACTGCCTCACTCTCTCCCATGTTGACACCTGTACAATATCTTGAACAATTTGTTGGCAAGGTTTTTCTTCCCTGATAGCAAGTGTCATCTAGCTTTAATCTTGCGAATCTTAAGAAATGTGGGCATAATCACATAAATCATAATACTAACTTTCAAAAACTATTTATATCCTTATAACAAAGTTTTTCATTATGGGAAATTAAATGATGCAAGCAAAAAGACAATAGAAATTAACAATCATTAGGGGCACCCGGCTGGCTTAGTTGGTAGATCATGCGACTCAGTCTCAGGGTCCTGAGTTCAAGCCTCATATTGGGCATGGAGCCTACTGTTAAAAAAGTATTAAAAAATTTAACAATAATCGTATAATCCAGAGATAATACTTTCAACACTTCAGTGTGTATCTTTCCAGTCATTTGTGTATGTTTGTGTATAGATTCATCTATAAATATTCTTAACAAAAATATAATTACACTATAGATTTGAACCTGGAGCAATAGAGTTTGAATGCATGGGTCCCCTTATACACAGATTTTTTTTTTCAATAAATAGAGTACTATAAATGTATTTTTTTCTTCCTTAGGATTTTAATAACATTTTCTCTAGTTTATGGTAAGAATACAGTATAGAAGACCTATGCAAAATATGTGTTAATCAGCTATTTGTGTTGTCAGTAAGGCTTCCAGTCTACAAACAGTAGGTGGTTAAGTTTTGTGAGTCAAAAGTTATACATGGATTTTCAACTATGCAGGGGAGTTGGTGCCCTTAACCCTGCATTGTTCAAGGATCAACTGTATAATCCTTTTCTTAATTTGCTTTGATCTCTTTCTCTCTTTCTCTCTCTCTCTCTTTTTCATCCCAACATTTATATAGTGTTTACTATGTGCCAAGCACTATTCTAAGCACCTTTTTGTAAACTTATTTAGTCCTCTTAACAACATGTGAAATAAATACTATTATTATTCTCATTGTACTAATTGAAGAAACGTAGGTCCAGAAAGCTGAAATATCTTCTCCAGGGTCACACAGCTATTAAATGGCAGAGGCTGGATTAGAACCCAGTCATTTTGGCTCCAGAGTCCACTGTGAACTACTACTTTCCATGATGTTAAATATTTTTCCATAACAAATAGCTTTCAAACTTTAGTCTACATAAGAATTGTCCAATGAGCTTGTTTAAAATGGGGAATCACGGCATCTGGTTGGCTCAGTCTGCCGAGCAACTTACTCCTGGTTTTGGCTCAGGTCATGATCTTTGAGTCATGAGATCGAGCTCCGTGAACCCTGCGTAGGGTTCTATACTCAGCAGAGAGTCTACTTGAAGATTCTCTCCCTCTGCCACTTGCCCTGCTTGCACTCTCTCTCTCTAAAATAAATAAATCAAAAATAAATAAATAAAATAAATCTTTAAAAAATAAAATAAAGAATCCTGTTCCCCAGAGAATTTAATTCACTAAGTTCGGGCTAGAGTCCAGAAAGTTCACATTTTAACAAGCATCCCACTCAATTGTGTTACACATCTACAGATGATACTTTTAACAGAAACCTATATAGACATGAATTTTTTAAACTAAATTTTATACTAAAATATACATATGGGAAAGTGCACACATCATAAGTGTACCTAGCAATAAATTGTCATAAAGTGAATTAACTCCCTTTAAACCAAGATATAAAATATTAACCATCACGCCAGAAGCCTCCTTCATGCTCTTTTCAAGTCACTACATCTCCAAAGGTAAATACTTTTATCCCTGTCTGTTATATAGAGTCAGTATGTCCTCTGACTTCTTTAGCTCAACATTTTGTATGTGTGGTTCATCCATGTTTAGTATGTGATAGTAGTCCATTTATTTTTTTGCCATATAGTATTCTATTATC
>RCUC01088420.1:0-16402 GCA_003697995.1 Taxidea taxus jeffersonii | reverse complement strand
AGGTGGATTCCAGCACTGACCAGGAAATTCCAGACTAACCAGTTAAGATTACATTCCTGGGAAGAACTGAAACTACAATTAAGTTAGGTATTAAGCCCTGGTTTAACGTTGTGGGCCTAGTACAGGTGACTCTATTTTGGCTCTGTGGTTTTCTTTTTAACAAAGCATACTAAAACATGTTCAACAGCATCTTTCATTAATGAAATGCAAAAAAAAAATCATGAGATGCCACTTCACACCTACTAAGATGGCAATTTTAAAAAGAAAAAGAAAATAACAAAGCATGGGAGAGGATACAAAGAAATAGGAATCTTGCATTACTGATGATAATGTAAAATGGTATAGCTACTGTGGAAAACAACTGGCTTTCCTCAAGAAGTTAAATATAGATTTAACAAATGACCCCCAACATATATATAGATACACATATCTATACATATCAAAAAGAACTGGAAAACAGGGACTCAAGCAAATGCTTATTCACAAATATTCATAGCAGCATTATTCACAATAGGTGAAAGGTGGAAACAATCCAAATGTTCACCAACCGACAAACGTGTAAACAAATTGTGATATATTCAATTGAATCACATTCAATTGAATATGATTAGCCATAAAAAGGAATGAAGTACTGATACAAGCTACAACTTCAATGAACCTTGAAAACATGCTAAGTGAAAGAAGCCAGACACAAAAGGTCATATTTTATGATTCCTTTTTATGAAATATGCAGAATAGGTGAATCCATAAAGAAAAGAAGCAAATCAGAGTTTGCAAGAGGTTAAAGGTAGGAGGAAATGGGGAGTGCACAGGGGTACTTTTCAAGCAATGAAAAAATTTTAAAACTACAGACAGGTGTTGATTATACAATACTGTAACTACACAAAATGTACTGCTTTGTACACTTCCAAATGGTTAATGTGTGAACTTCACTTCAATAAAAAGAATAAAAAGGAACAAAAATAAAATAAAATAAAAATCTTTCCAAATAGTAGGATTGTAATGATCTGAAATTTGGGCCAGTTAGTAATGCTAGGCTTCATGGGGCGGCTGGGTGGCTCAGTGGGTTAAGCCTCTGCCTTTGGCTCAGGTCATGATATCAAGGTCCTGGGATTGAGCCCCACGTCGGGCTCTCTGCTCAGCTGGAAGCCTGCTTCCCCCTCTCTCTCTGCCTGCTCTCTGCCTACTTGTGATCACTCTCTCTGTCAAATAAATAAATAAATAAGAAATGCTAGACCTCCAAGAATAGTTCAAAATAGAGTTGCAATCTATTTAGAGTTGCACCCTATTTTTTTAAGTGAATGCTATACATATATGGATGGATGGATGTGTATATTCAGGAATAATAAAATTCTCTGCAAAGATATTATAGTTTTTCCCAGCTGTTTTCAATTTCACACCTAAAATGCCTTCTCATTTTAACTGTCATTTACCTACTTTCCTCCAACAAAAAAGTCATTGAATATAATTTTTCAAACTATTTATATAATATCCCCCCACTCTGCTAAGAATCACTACTACAAATAGAGGACTACCATTATGCCATTAAAATATGATTTGATCTTTTTAATTTAGCTCATGCTTTTTCTACATAAATGTGCTGCATAAAATAGAAATTCCTCATATAAATAAAAACCTATGAGACAGAGAATTACTAATTCCTCTGATCAAAAAAGACCAGTCATCTAAATATAGATCCTATAATATAAATTAATATTTCAGTAATATAAACATAAGGATTTCATTTTTAATGCTATAAACTAGGAAATTACTATAATATCAAATCAGGTGCTTTTCTTTCTTTGCTACAAAGTTTCTGGTTCTCTCCCACAGCTGCCCAGGTTTTACCTTTGTTTTTGTTAGCATCTGAGTAAGAAAATCCTGGTGCTTGTCCTGTTTTTCGTCCAAAAAGGCCCCAGAGATTTGGACCAGTCTTGTGTTTTCCACCTTTTTCCACTGTGTGGCACTGAGCACATTTTTGAATAAAGATCTTCTTGCCTGCTTCAGCATCTCCCATTTTGTTCTGCAACAAAGCATTAAACCACAGACCAAAAAAAATCTCAGATTTGCAAAGCTGGAAAAAAAAATTCCAACACTTTGAAATGAATACTAATGATATTAAACAAAAACGTATTTAAAGTATGCATTCTTTTAAAGCCTGAGTGCTCAAAAACACAAACAGATTATAGCATCCAATTTTATAAAGACTTAATCATCTCACTTATCAGATTTATTTTAAATTTTGATTTATAGATACTTCAGAAAATTATGGTATAAGCCTGGTTTTACTTCAGCCTTCAAATAACTATAGTAATTCATCGAGGTCAATTATATTCCACTTTTTTCTTTCCACTTCCAGAAAGCACATGTGCAAAAAACAAGGCAAGGTTTCTAAGTCTAATTTGGCATCCCTTGTTTAATAATAAGAATAGAACAAAATGCAAAAGGCACTTGAATTTGATGTTTTTGTAAGTACTTATATGCTTGCAATAATAGCCTGTAAAATTAAATATCAAACAAAAGAATGAGGCCACAGCAGGTTATATGTAACACGTAATTTCTCATTTATTTTATACTCTCAGCTATAAACACATCTAGCAGATTAGATTAAGCAGTATCTCAAAGCAATCGAATACCATTATTGAGTTCAGTCAGCAGCAGTATGTGTTTAACACTAATGTAGTGGAAAATACAGTTCTAAGCAGGGAAGATTTTATGATACAGTGATATATAAAATAAAATTTGTATGAAAATATTTTGGTTAATACTACCAAAAATTTTGTTGCTTAACTAAGTGTCTCCTTCATCTAAAATTATATAAAAACTAAAATAATTTCAACTTTTAAAAAAAATGTAGTTTGAAATGCCAACAAATATAGTACCTAAGTTTTGTTTATCTGCTCTTTTTGTTTTTTTTAAAGATTTTATTTATTTATTTGTCAGAGAGGGAGACAGACAGAGAGAACATGTGCAAGAGCAGGGGGAGTTGCAGGCAGAGGCAGAGGGAGAAGCAAGCTCCCTACCAAGCAAGGAGTGCAATGCAGGACTCAATCCCAGCACCCTTGGATCATGACCTGAGCGAAAAGAAGGCAGACACTTTGCTGACTGAGCCACCCAGGCATCCCCTGCTCTTTTTATTTGAAAAATTAGATCATGGGCAGTAGGTATTGGGATAGATTTCAATATGAGATTGTATTACTATTATAGAAATCATGAAAATACCTAATTCTCTGACAGTACAGTTTGAAGCACATTTTTGCCTTTATAACTCTACTGAGAAATAAAAAATGTTTGTGTTATTCTGATAATATTGAAAAATACAATGTGTCTTAACTAAAGTTAGCAATTACTCAGAGAGGTCAGTACTTCCTACACAGTAATGCAAAATTAGTATCTCTCTAATTTCTTCTCTTTTTTTTTAAGATTTTATTTATCTTTTTATTTGAGAGAGAGAGTGCACAAGCATGAGCCACGGGGAAAGGGAGAGAGAAAGGGAGAAGCAGATTCCCCACTGAGCAGGGAGCCCAAAGTGGGGCTCAATCCCAGGCCTATGGGATCATGACCTGAGCTGAAGGCAGACACAGCTAACTGACTGAGCTACTGAGGGGCTCTGGTATCCCTCTAATTTCTTTAAATCTATGTGGAAATCCAAAATAGTGTCAATAATCCACTTAAAGGGAAGACAGAAATTTTCTTTGGGCAGACTAACAACTAAGCTATTAATCAATGTTTTAGGTCTGACAAAAAGCAGAGTATTTTTAAAAACCTCATTTATCCAGAAGAATCTTACTTTTAAATTCTAAACTTCACTCGAAACACTGCATTCAATTTCTACTTAAATGAGTTCTATCAGTTCACGTATAGGTACAGAATTCACTGAACCTTTGAACAAGGGCCATTAAGAAACTTTAGTCTCAAATACAAATTTTTGGACTTTAGCAAAATGCATTCACAATAGTCATAAAGTCCATATCATACAAATAGAAAATATCATCTAAGTACTGCTAAAGAATCATTTCCAATTTTTATATAAAGCAAAAAAAAAAAGATTGGTTCTTATACCTATTAAATATTATGGATAATTCAAGAAACCAGACATTTATTTAGAAGAAAAAAAAATCCTCTTTCCTCAAATAGATTTCACATACAATTCCCTTATTAAAAAATGTCCATTGTCATTGTTCAAACTACCAATATTTACCATGTGAAGACAATGACTGCTGCCATCTTTAATCACAGTTATGTAAGTACATATGACCATCTGCAAAGTGCACTAAAACCAATAGATTCAGCAATGATAGCAAGGGAGGGGGGCAGGAAGACTAGGAAGGATAGCAAGCAAATCCATTTTGTCCTATAATCATCTGGCACTCTAATAATATTTCATTATTAAGAAGAAATATAAGCCTCTTCAACCTTAGCCACAACAACTTCTAGCTAGACAGGTCTCCAAAGGGAAGTGAAACAAAGGCAAAAGGAACTACTGGGACTTCAACAAGATAAAAAGTTTTTGCACAGCAAAGGAAACAGTCAACAAAACCAAAAGACAACCTACAGAATGGGAGAAGATATTTGCAAATAGCTTATCAGATAAAGGGCTAGTATCCAAAATCTATACAGAACTTATCAAAGTCAACACCCAAAGAACAAATAATCCAATCAAGAAATGGGCAGAAAACATGAACAGACCTTTCTCCAAAAAGACATATGAACAGACATATGAAAAAGTGTTCAACATCGCTTGGCATCACGGAAATATAAATCAAAACCACAATGAGATACCACCTCACGCCAGTCAGAATAAGTACAATTAGTAAGTCAGGAAGCAACAAATGTTGGTGAGGATATAGACAAATGGGAACCCTCTTACACTGCTGTTGGGAATGCAAGCTGGTAAAACCACTCTGGAAAACAGTATGGAGATTCCTCATAAAGTTAAAAATAGAGCTACCCTACAACCCAGAAAGTACATTACAGGGTATTTACCCCAAAGATACAAATGATCTGAAGGGGCACACACACCCCAATGTTTATAGCAGCAATGTTCACAATAGCCAAACTATGGGAAAAGTCCAGATGCCCATCAATAGATGAATGGATAAAGAAAATGTGAGATATATAGATATAGATGTAGATGTAGATATAGATATAGATATAGATATAGATATATAATGGAATATTACTCAGCCATCAAAAAATAAAATCTTGCCATTTGCAATGACATGGATGGAACCAGAGGCTATTATGCTAAGTGAAATAAGTCAATCAGAGAAAGACAATTATGATATGATCTCACTAATGTGTGGAATTAAAGAAACAAAACAGAGGGTCATAGGGGAAGAGAGGAAAAAATAACAAGATGAAACCAGAGAGGGTAACAAACCATAAGGGACTCTTAATCATAGGAAATAAACGAGGGTTGCTGGAGGAGGGCGGTGGAGGGAGGAATGGGGTAACTGGGTGATGGGCATTAAGGAGGGCATATAATACAATGAGCACTGGGTAGTATGTAAGACTGATGAATCATAGGCCTGTACTTCTAGGAAAAAAATTAATAGAAGGAAAAAAAAGATGAGAATAGTACATAATAAAGATATTATTTCATAAAAAAAGAAGAAATATAATGTTGTATACCTAAAATTTATATAATGTTACATGCTAATTTTATCTCAATAAATAAAAATTTTCTTAAAAAAGATTTATCTCACTGAAATAGGCAAAGATATGACACCTGGTATAAGAATGATCACTCTTCCAAGAATGAAGTAATTCTAATGATAAATAGGATAAGAGTAGCAAACACCTATGAATGCTTCTGCAGGCCAGGCATAGCTAAGCGCTTTATATATTATTAATGCGTTTATTCCTCAGACCAGCCATGTGAGATAGATACCGTTAATATCTCTGTTTTTACAGCTGAGGAAAATGAGGCACACAAGTTAAGCAGCTTAAAGTCACAAGCTGGTGAGAAGGGGAGAGAGATGGTGAAAAGTAAGAGGAAGAACAATTTTCAATCTCCTTTAATTTTAACAATTCCCTTTTAGGAACAAACTAAGTAATCTTGGGTTGAACAGAATGTTTGACACACTGCAGATGCTTAAAGAGAAGTAAGTAAAATGCTCTTCAGTGTTGATACATACTACTGCCATCTCCAATTTTGCCCATAAAAAAGAGGGATGTGGTAAGAACAATCAAGGCGCCAATAAAGCTTTCAAGATTTACAAAACCCACATAATTGGAAGCAATAAAAGTGGGAGGAAGAACTCACTGGAATAACTGGAGGATGAATACTACACAGACTAAAAGATAAAGTGGGATTCTGCTGTTGTATCGGAAGAAGTACGGAAGTGGAATGTATCAGAACGATGTCACCGTGGGTAAATGTCTATGAGCCCCCTCCGTCCCCCCGCCAACATGGATGCCCACGGCCTTTCCCTCTTCAAATCTGCTGTGCCCGATTCCCTAAACTGGAGTAAGAATCCAGCTTTCCAAACTGCCAGTCTCGCAGTCCTTCGTGCCACCACTCCCACTTGGAGGCTGATTTCTGCCAACTGTGGGCGGAAGGCTCTGCCCCGAATCGGTTCCACACAGATATCATAAAAGCTGCAGACAGACCCCTAGAAATAGTTTTATACTGCACTTAGGGACAAGTAGACCCCAGAAGGCTAGGGCTAAAGGGAGCCTGCTAGATACTCCTCTCTGAGTAAACCCCAGCCCAAATTGCTCTGGCCCATAACCAGTGCTTAGATCACATGGCTGCCAGGCCCACTACTTCCCAGCCAGTCCCATACCTACCAGAGGGTCAGCGGCTCCGCCCACCGCCTCCGGGGAGAACCCTTAGCAGTCACCCAGGCCTCTCCCGGGCCAGAGCCTGAGCTGCAAGTTTGGGGCTGTAGATCCCAGAGCAGTGCCTCAAACACCTGCACTGGAAGCCCAGCCCGGCATGTGCTTCCGGTGGACGCCAGTCAATAGCAGGCCAGGCTCCATCCGCACTGCTGATTGGCTCCCAGATCCCGCAAGTTGGCAATTCTCGCAGGAGCTTAAAGACGGACTTGCTGGGCAGTTGCAGGTTGAATGGAAACGTGACTAAGTGGACATCCTTTGAGTGCGGCAGCCTCAAGAACATCTTTTATTTGTTTAGCTTTTGCCTAACCAAAGGCTAAATTATCTATGCATATTGACTGTGTGTCCCAGTTCTTGCTTGAAGCAGGAGCTCGACTTTTCATGAATGGCCCATTAGCATGTGATTGCAGGAATCATATCGTGTCAACAAAAGAATAAAACAAATAGGATGGGCAAGGCACTGTGCCGAGCAACTTGGACAAACACTGAACTGCAGCTCCAATTTTCTGAGTTACAATTCAGTTGGGACAAGATTTAAATACATTAAAAGTTAAATCATTATGGGATGCCTGGGTGGCTGAGGTCATGATCCCACGGTCCTGGGATGGAGCCCTGTATCAGGCTCCCTGCTCAGCGGGAAGCCTGCTTCTCCCTCTCACACTCCCCATGCTTGTGTTCCTTCTTTCACTGTGTATCTCTCTGTCAAATAAATACATAAAATCTTCTTAAAAAGTTAAATCATTATAAATGAGCTACATTATAAAAAATACAATAATATAAGAACTGACAGCAAAGTTGCAAGCTGCTTGCTGTTTGCAAAAAAGAAAAAAAGAAACAAAAAGCCCAATGAAGTATGACTAGAAAAAAGAGAATTAGAACTAAAGGAGCAAGAAGGGAGATATGGAGGGAAGTGTAAGGGCCTATTTAGCCAGAGCGATTCCATCAGTTAAACAGTGATTTTGCTGTTTATGCAGTAAAACTTAAACTGACCCTGCCCCGGCCCCCCTGCCCCAGGGGAACTTACTTAAAAGCAAGACCAGGAAACCAGTAGAATATGGTCGACCAGTCCTTGATAACAGAGCCCAAATACAAGGGTGGGTCAGGTCAGGTGGAGAAAACAGAGCCCAGATGCAGGGATGAGTCAAGCCAGGTGGAGACATCCAATCAGTGGGGAGCGCATACTGTCTCCCTAGCTACCAAGGAGTGTGGGCCCCACCTTTTGGGCACCTTTTGGGTGCCAATTCTGACCAAGGTGATAGGCTAGTTCAAATGGCTACCATGGGGTGAATTGTAATTTAATTGGCCACCCATGTGTGACCTAGCAGGACTGTGCAGCTTTCTCTGTGTGTTACAATCTCATTGGCCACCTGTGTGTGGCCAGGCTCAACCACATGCCACACGGCCTTTGCTCTATAAAAGTTAGTCTGTAAGGCGGGGGGGGCGGGGGGGGGATCGCCTCTTTGTAAGAGACGGCCCTGGTCGGTCAGTTTGATTCTCGATGCTTGGTGCGAAATAAAGCTTTGCTTGACTTTCGCTTTGCATCAGTCTGGTTCCTTTGACCATGGACCCAACAGGAAGGACTGAAAATGCTACAAAAAGATGAGAGGTTTAAAGACAGACAGGTCAAACTTAAATTTGTATTTAGGAAACCATGAGAAAGGAAATTTGCTTATCTGTGGTTACATAATCACTGAGACATATGTGAGACATATGTGGTAAGGAGACAGAGAAATAAGAATATTAAAAAAAATTTTTAATTGCTCAACAAAGTACTTGTAATAGGGACAATTTTGTGTGTTAGGTAAGTGGGAAGTTTACCACAGTCAAGTTCTCCAGAGGTCTGTCCCATAAAATTTTATGATTGAAATGATTGAATTGTTCTGCGTGGGCACTTTCTACTAGACACAAGTAACTTTGAGTACTTGCAGTGTAGCTAATACAACTAACAGAAATTTTTATTATTTTAATTATAGTTAATTTTAATTAATTTTTATTTTAATTTAAATAGTGACAATTACTAGATGATTGAATGAAGCTATTCTAAGAGGTATCTATGAATCTGTTCTATGATCAACATATTTAAAAGACATATGTCAGGGGCACCTGGTGGCTCGGTGGGTTAAAGCCTCTGCCTTCAGCTCAGGTCATGATCTCAGGGTCCTGGAATCAAGCCCCACATCGGGCTCTCTGCTCAGCGGGGAGCCTGCTTCCACGTTTCTCTCTCTGCCTGCCTCTCTGACTACTTGTGATCTCTGTCAAATAAATAAACAAAATATTTTTTAAAAAAAGTCATATGTCATCAAGTTGAATGAAAAGTGGGGGTGCCTGGGTGGCTCAGTTGGTTAGTAGCTGCCTTCTGGTCAGGTCATGATCCCAAAGTCTGGTCAGGGAGCTCCAAGTTGGGCTCCCTGTTCAGCAGGGAGCCTGTTTCTCCCTCTCCCTCTGCCACTCCTCCTGCTTGTGCTCTCTCTCTCTCTCTCTCAAATAAATAAATAAAATCTTTAAAAAAAAAAGTTGAATGAAAGGACCAGGTTGAGGGGGGGGAGCAAGAATCAGGTGTTAAATATTATTCTCAAACTCAAACAAAGACATGTAAATGCAAGAAAAGGAAGGAGACTACCATTTCTTTAGTGCCTACACCATGCCAGTGTAGGTGCATACATTCACAGTAGCTCATAGCCTTATTACAGCTGGGAAAAATGGACATTCTGGACCTTATTCATACAGAACAATCTGAAAATTACTAATTGATTACCAGTAAATATCAGTGGTAAAGCCTATTTAAAAATCTCAAATAAGGCAAAACATTTTTACTGAAATATAATGTATGAAGACTAATATTGATAGCCAGTAAATATCATTGTAATTAAATCATATTTAAAGAAATTTTGGAAAACAATGACAAGAATTTATTATTTTCTTTTTGCATTTCAAAAATAAGTTAAAATATCATCTCTTCTTCTTTAAAAAAGAAATTTATAAGAATTTTGGAAGAAAAGCATCAAGGGAAAACTGGATTTCATGAGAAATCAACAAAAGTGCTTATCATTTGAACAACTGTGCATTATAGGCTACATGTTGTAAAGCCTTGAAAAAAATTAATCTGCAAATGCACAGTACATCTTTTCTCTAACATAACACCAATTAATAATCATTGTTTCAAGCCTCAGAATTTTCAGCTGTTTTAGCTACATATGATTCGTGTTCAAATATGATTTTATATGATTTGACACATGGCAAAACCGTCATTATTGAGTGATTTAAAAGTGTTCTACAACTGATTGTGGTGATAGTTGCACTTTGCTGTGAACATACTAATTGAACATAAGTAGATGAATTGTATGAAATATGAATTGTGTCTCAAGGAAGCTGTTTAAAATAACTAGATGGAGAAGTCATAAAGTCATTAGAGAAAGCAAATTTCTTATTTTCCTTGCATGTGTGGTATTTCACATGACTGAGTAATAAAGAAATTTTGCTTTCCCAGCATTTCCCAATATTTCTGTCCTGGTTTTGTTTCATGCAATCTTTTCTCTCTTCTTTAAGAAAAGAAATTAACTGCTCTAAATATCAGCCTCAAATTTTCAGGATATCAATCAATAATTTTGTTTGACAAAGAATAAAAGTTGCCCAGTCTCTACAGTGCAAGAAAATTATGCATTTTCCACTAGATGGCACTGGTGTGCAAATAGTGTTGCTAGAAGCTTCAGATTCTCACAGCAATAAAATTATTAACATTGCCACATTGCTTTTATTCACTTTGATTGGTCTGGGTAACATAAAGAGAAGTGGAAAATTAAAACAAGATACTTCTTTAACTTGCTAAGATCCAGGGTAAACAGAGTCCTTACTTTACAGATACAGGATGTAATGAGAGGAGAAATTATCACAATCTATTTTGCTAAGGCCAGAGTGAGAATCCACAATCCCTGACTCTTAGTTGCTATCATACAAGTATACAATATTAAAAAGTGGGAGAGTGGATACCCTCATCAAAGGGAACAAGAAAATTCATCTCCATTGTGCCATTGTATACATATTAGCTCATTTGATCCTTAAGCTATGAGCCCCATATATATTATTTCATAAAATCCTAGGTATATAAACCCAATCTATTAACTTCGTAAGAGAAAGAGAAGGATCATTTTGTTTAATACCATATCACTTGAGTAAAGCACAGTGCCCAACACACAGTAGACAGTCAGAAACATTCGGTCCTTAAATAAATGGATGAATTAACTGAGCTTAATAACTACCCCATTCAGTAGGCAATATTATTTCTCCTTGCAGCTGAGGAAACTGAAGTTGGAAATGTGAAGTAACTTATCCAAACTCACACAGTTCAGTGGCAAAACCATTTAACAGAATCCGACCTTATTTTGCACTACATATTTACATGTAATTTTTCCACAATAGAAAGAAAGCCCTCTGGGGACAGGGAACATGTTTTTCCTTTTCCTTCCTAGCTTCTTAGACAGAGCTGGCACGCAATTGGCACACAATGAATAGTATTTATCTGTTTGAGCTCAAAGCAGCCCTGATCTTAGCAACCTGGACTTGAGCATTCAAATGAGTTCTGCTCCTGGACCACATTCAGTTTCATTCTTTTCATTTTATTCCAACTCCAATACAAAATCCAGATCTTGTTTCTCGATTTCTGCTAGGTTTCCCACTGACCTGTCCTCAAGTCCCTTTAACAAGAAGCTTTAGAAGTCAGTATGCATTCCCACTTTGCTTGCCCTTGAGATTTCTCCTGGTCCCTATAGCTGAGCAGTCCACCCTTTCAGCCCTGAAATCCCCAGGGGTGCTTGTGGGAGTTGAGCACATCAGCAGACGGACCTGGTTCTGGTTTTGGCTCTGTTATTTGCATCCCTACTGTCTGGCTATTCCAAAGGCCTCCATTTCCTCATCTCAATTTTCTCAACAAATGAGGCTCAAATTGGATGATCTCAAAGTTCTGTTGAGCTCTAAGACTATAGGGTTTTTAACTTTATCCTCTAGTGGTCTTCTACTGAGCTCATAACCAAGATGGCAAGTTTTAAGAGGAGAATGCTTGGGCTCTAGGGGTTGGACTAAAACCAGCGCTGGGAAAGCCTCTTCTGGCCACAGGGAATGGGGATGGCACACCTGACATTTGAGCCTCGTTTCCGCGAGATGGGGCTCCCGGACCAGATCGGCCTCCCCACCCCCCCGGAACGCTAGGGGGCGCTGCAGGCCGCTCCCCGGAAGCTGGTACCAGACGCTGGTCGGGCGCCGGACTCTTGCGTCTTCCGGAAACGCAGCGCCGGACCCGCAACGGCTGGGTGTGCGGGAGCGGCGGTGGCGGGCCCGGAGGCAGTGAGGAGACCTTAAGGGGACCCGGGCCTGGCTCCCGCGCCGGGGTGGAGCGCCATGGACGAAGCAGGCAGCTGTGCGAGCGGCGGAGGCTTCCGCCCGGGCGTGGACAGCCTGGACGAGCCGCCCAACAGCCGCATCTTCCTGGTGATCAGCAAGTACACGCCGGAGTCGGTGCTGAGGGAGCGCTTCTCGCCCTTCGGCGAGATCCAGGACATCTGGGTGGTGCGGGACAAGCACACCAAGGAGTCCAAGGGCATCGCCTTCGTCAAGTTTGCCCGCAGCTCGCAGGCCTGCAGGGCCATGGAGGAGATGCACGGCCAGTGCCTTAGCCCCAACGACACCAAGCCCATCAAGGTGCAGGTGCCCGGGTTGGGGTCCTCGTGCGAGTGGGAAGGGATGGGCCTCCCGCGCCTGAAGCTGTGTCAGCGTGGGGTCGAAGTAATACATCCGCTCCCTCAGGCGGCCTGGGCAGCACCTGGCCTTCCGGGGGCGGGAGGATGGCGTTCGCCACAGGGGTGCGGGGTTTGGGCGGTGCGGGGTGGACGTCCACCCGGACTTGGGCGGCACAGCTGCGGTGACTGCACCTGCCCCCACTCGCGCTGTCGCCACTCCGGAGCGCTGGACTCCACCGCCCACCCCTGAAGCTCCACTCTTCTAACCCCGTTTACCGTGTATAAACACGGGTTGGGTTTTATTTATTTTTTATTTTTTATTTTTTAACTTTTTTGCTTTTCTTCAGGTTGCTCCTAAGCTTAACAACTTGATAAAAGTGTATTAAACTGTGGCCTCTCTGGTGTTGGGCATTTGCCCAGTACCAGACGAAAGGGTACATGTAAATAGTGTTTGAGGGTGACTATAACTGCTGCTATTGTGTATTTGTCACACTGTTGTGTTTTTAAAGATCATCTTAACTAAGCCCTCATTGTGAAAGTAGTAATACCTTACGTTTTGCTATTGCCACTTTTCTTTGAAAGCAACCAAAGTAACCTGCCTTAAGCAGGGCCTAATCATCGTGATGGTAGTATGGTTGTATTGTTACTAAATGCTTCTTTGTATACTCTTAGTTCACCCTGGAGGCCTTTATATTGTTTCAGCACTTAAAGTTGTGTAAAATTAAGATGACTGGCAAATGGCAGGAAGGGTGATTTTTGAGAGTCATTTGACTTAATACATGCTTTTAGCACAGTGCTTGGCAAACGATAGGGCCTCAGTCTATCCTTATGGTCAGTAGTAGCCACAGTGTCATTCCTTACTGGCTGTGAACTCAGTTCAGGACCCAATCCTGAGGCTCTGACAGTTGCTTCAACAGTATCCTCACCTGTCCTGTAGAAGCAGTTGCTGTATATATAATTCTGTTGGAGACTTCCACAAAATTCTCTTCTCCCTTGATGGTTTTTTCCCCTCCCGTTTACTACAGAAAACCGGTAAGAATATTATTAATATTGACTTAACATAAATGAAAGACTGAGAGATACATCAGTCGCCTGAGGTCTTGCCTATTCCTCCATCCATGAAAGAGAAGGAGCCTAGGAGTTCTACAATAGAACATAGACATTTCCTTTATTTCCACCTCCCCAACTCTCTGAAATGGAGTAGATCAGGTCATTAATAAAATTTATTGTAAGACCACAGCATATGCTAGATCAGGGGTTGACAAACGTTTTCTGTGTTCATTTGCATTTCAAGTTCCTTTTCAGGAGGGTCAGCTTGGGTCTGTCTTCCACTGGATTGTAGTTTTTTACTTCTGTTTGTTTTTGTTTCTTCGGTACTTCCACTTAAATTAATTCAGCTTCAACTTCTCTTGTGTAGTTTGCTTTTGCAAAGTTCCAAAGGATCTATAAGACACATAAGAAAATTATAGCCCTAGGCCTACAGCCAGAAGACTGGCTAAATAAGAATTATTCTGTGACCAACAACATTATCTGGAGGAAAGGGGTAAAGTCTTGGCTTTCAGCTCTGCAAGAATGCCTCTTATTTAGAGCTTGTAGTCTGAACATAAAGTCTCAGGAGAAATCTCCATTAAGTGGTTAATTATACATGTGTTCTTCTCAGACACTGCCTGCCTTATTGGAAATTTGAAACACTCCAGTCTTCTAAAATTTAGAAGTTTGTGATCTGATGACACCTCTGGTCTCAAATCTTACTTGAGACTCTTTCTTTTCCCTGTTTCTTCCTATATTCGTAAAGGTTTCCTATTTCATTTTTCTATTGATCATTCATTAGTGATATATTCCCTAGACTGACTTTCTAGTAGATCATTTTTGTATTGCTTAGCACTGTATTACTAATACCTCATACAATGCTTGGCATATAGCATAAGTTTATTGAGGGAGTAACAGTAGACTCCTATTTAGGAATATGTCTCCAGCTGTATCTTGTAAACAAGGTCCTACACCTCTATGACAGCTGTTTTCTAAGCAAATATACAATCTTCTGTTTCAGTACTTTTGAAATCTCATGGCTTTGTAAGTTCTCAGTCCTCTGGGTTGCTGCCTCCTCTGGAATTCCATAAGTTGAGGTTTTCTCATACTTCAATGGTATACAGCCCCCACTCCCCCTTTAAAGTAGAAGAAGAAAAAAGAAACCTTAAAGGCTTCATGTGGTGATTTATGTTAATTTTATTACATGTCTTCAAGTAATAAAAAACAAAACTCATCATTAAAATTCTTATCCTTATAGCTATATAAACAAATCCACAATCCTAATTAGAGATTTTAACATTCCTTTAGGATAATATAAAACTGTAATAATTTTATAAAGTAATAAGTGATCTCATATCATAATCCAAGTAATAATAATAATCTGAGTAATCTAATGTCACAGATGATGTTTCAGTAAAAGTAAATTGCTAATAGTAGAAAATGGAGCCTCAGGTAGTCTGGTGCATTTTCTTGCTCACATAAATCACTTGGTCACTGAGATTATCCAGAATATGATTATGCTACCTTTTTTAAAGGTTCATATTAAAAGAAAACAATTAAAAATAGTTACATTCTAGACTTAAACCCAACTATATCAATAATTACATTGAACATAAGTAGACTAAACATGCAAATTAAAGGCAGAGATTATTAGGATTTATTAAAAAAAAGAAAGACCAAACTAAATACTGTTTAAAAGAGACATGTAAAGTATAAAGATACAGAGTGGTTGGAAGTTGAAGGATAGAAAAAGCTTGTGTGATGTCATACAAAATGGTGTTCAACACAAGAAGTATTAACAGAGATAGGGCAACTTCATGGGAACAAAAATGACAGAAGTACATAACGATCCCATATGTTTATGGAGCCAATAATACAGCTTCAAAATACAAGAAGCATTATTTTACAGAACTAAGAGGAGAAAGAAAAATTCACAATCAGGCTTTTATACTCCTCTCTTAGTATCTGATGGAACAACTAGACAAAATCAGTAAAGATGTGATACTTAACACTTTAATCACTGTAGTTGACATTTATTGGACACTGTACTCAGCTACTGCAGAGTACACATTCTTTTTCAGTGACTTCAGTGACTGACTTGCTCTTGGTAAACCAAAGTGCAAAAGTAAAAACATATTTGGAAAAAACAATGCAGACATTGATATTAACTTATATTAAAAAAAAAACACTTTGCAGTAAAGATTACTTTAAAAAAACTTTTGACAAAATCCTATTACATTGTGTTTATCCTAACATGAATCTCATAATAATAATGAAGTAAGTATACCTAAGAAATAGGAAAACAGTTAACTATTATTTTGGGGATTTTGTTTTTTTCTTAGGTTTTCATTGCTCAGTCCAGATCATCTGGAAGTCATCGTGATGTTGAAGATGAAGAACTTACAAGAATATTCGTTATGATACCAAAGTCCTACACAGAAGAAGATCTTCGGGAAAAATTTAAGGTAGTTATGTTTTCTAATCAGCTAGCATCTGTGGTAACTTAGAATCCTAAATTGGTTGTATGGTTACTAAATCTTAAGTGTTGCTTGAGTTAGGTCATTAGATTGATGTTAGATAATTAAATAACTGTTTTTAAGTCATCTATTTCCATCTAGTTTTAAAATATTAAGCCTCAAATAAACTAAAAAAAAAAAAAACCATAAAAAAGTGGAAAATATAAATGATGGTGTTTTCTCCCCCTTTAAGGAAAACACAGATTCAGGAAAATAAAGTATAAAGCCTGGAGTTTTAAATTAGGTCACATACCCAGTAGGTGGTGGACCAAGATTTAAACCCAG
>RCUC01088419.1:0-53090 GCA_003697995.1 Taxidea taxus jeffersonii | reverse complement strand
ACAAATTTATTATTCAATAACGTAAATGTAATGTAAAAATGTATCAACGATTACTTTTACAAAATTTTGTGCTTATTGTCATAGTTTGTATTACCAACATATTTATTCTCATATACATACCCATCTCATGGTATAGCAAGTGTCAAAAAGATCAGCCTTATGAATCAAAACCCTTATTTAATTCTTGTGCCCCAGAAAAATAGCCAGCAAGTTACAGAGAAAAGTGTTTTTCATCCAGTTCCTGGGTTTTGGTGTATAAGGTATATGATTCTATGAAGTAATGCATTTCTTTCCATCAAAAGGTTTGACTAGAAAAGAGCTGGTGGGGAAGGTCAGTAGCCAGATTGATGAGTGGAGAGTTGCAGAAGGGGAAAGCTAAACAGTCATTTAATTGTTCTAAATTAGGATCCTCAAAAGGGAGGTGATCTTTTTGAAGATGTAAGGACTTCTAATACCCTGAATTCACGATCCAACAAAAATGAAGTTTGAACTCATGTGCACCATATTTCCATGTATGACTTCGTTTACCTTCACTTCACACATATACTCCACAGACATTGGACTTTTAAGGTACATGAAGCTAAAGTAAGAAATTATGCATTGCTGTTCACAACAAACTGGGAAAAATCATTTTTCCATGGTAGATTAAGCAACTATCAGTATCTGCAGCAAGAAGTTCATCAGAATTTCAAAGGACACTGACCATATTTAAATGTTGAAATTTCTAGTTTAAGATACTGAAGTGAGGCTGTCCAAGCCTGATTCTTTTTTCTGAAACTAACCAACAAGAATACAAAAGCAGGAAGAAAAAACACATCTTGGGTGAAACTAGAAAATGGCCACAATCCTGAACTATGATCTAGGAAGACAGCTTACCAAAACTAGTGAAAATCGGACCTGGTCCAGAAAAGAAAAAAAAGTGAATTCATCTCACTCCAGCTCTCAGGCAGCATAGAATTGCTCAGGGCCAAGCCAGTATGCCTTGTCTAGAAAGACAAAATAGAGGTGTTTGGACAGGTGAGGCTCTCATTAAAGGGCCACAGGGAGCATAGAGCCAGATGAGAAAATATATGTTCATGGGCTCTCCAATACAACATAGGCAGCTAAGTTTTTGGAGTATTAGAGAAAAGTAACATGAAATGCCCAGGAACAGTGAAATGCAATACATAAGTCACTGTTAGCCCAGTGAACTCACTAGCCAAGAGCAGAGGAGGTCTCCTTAAAGGGTAGAGGGCTAAGAAGGTCCAGTCCCAGAACTGATCAACTAATACCCCACCAGCTTATCTCTCTACACTACACATACAAAATTGCTGCGCCAACAAAAAGATAACCTCCACTGAATGATGAGCAGTATTCAGGAAGAAAAGAGATTTTAACTAAAACCAAACCAAAACAAAAAAAATTAAAACAAAAACAAAACAAAACAAAACACACACACACACACACACACACACACACACACACACACAGAGAAAATGCCATGAAAAATAAAGGCAGATTAAAAAAACCAATAGAAGAAAAATTATGTTGTAAACAGACAAGAAACTATAAATAGTCCTTGAAATCTAAGAAATTGCAGAAGTTGTAACTTCTTCAATACATGAACAAGAGATGAAATTTGAGCTGGAAAAGCCAGAGTAAAAATGAAAAAGAAAAAAAAAGATAATAGGATCATTCCTCATATTTATATGGGTTTAGGATGCAGTTCGGTTCCTTAATAATTCATCTCGACTATTTTCACTTACATTTAGGATAGTTATTTTTCTAAGATAACTGAAAAAGAACCATAACACACACTTCTTAAAAAATAAGAGTAAGGAAGCACCACATATCATTTGTACATATTTTGTTTAAATATAAACTCTATAGAAAGATTGGTCACTTCAAATCACAGATCAACTTCTTCCATGTGCCAATAATATAAAATCAAGCCAAATCAGGAAAATCGTATTGGTCTATGATGACCAAATTTCTGGCCCCTCTGTGCAGCTTGGCAAGGTCTATGCATTGGAAAGCACTACATGAATACACAGAAGGTGTTTAAAATAATACCTCCTTATTTTAGCAGACTAACACCAAACATCTTGAGGTCCCACTGTATAAGGTCAGAGTCTAGTGTTCGGATATTAACAGACTAAAAAAATTATTATTGAAATATAGTTGACATACAATGTTATATTAATTTCAGGTGTAGAGCAGAATGATTAGACAATCCTATACATTATGCAATGCTCACCAAGATAAG
Organism: Taxidea taxus jeffersonii; assembly: GCA_003697995.1. Taxonomy (NCBI): domain Eukaryota; kingdom Metazoa; phylum Chordata; class Mammalia; order Carnivora; family Mustelidae; genus Taxidea; species Taxidea taxus. Next base: position 50,845 of record RCUC01088419.1, on the reverse strand, counting down.
TATAGTTACCATCTGTCACCACGTTATTACAACATTGTAGGCTATATGTGCTATACTTTTCATCCCCATAACTTATTTATTTTATAACTAGACATGTGTACTTCTTAATTCCTTCAACTATTTCATCCACCTTCAACCATTCTCCCCTGAGGCAACTACCAGTCTGTTGTCTGTATTTATGAGTTTGTTTCTACTTTTGTTTGTTTGCTTACTTTGTTTTTTTGATTCCACATACAAATGAAATGATATGGTGTTTGTCTGGTTTATTTCACTTAATGTCTATTCAAGTTGTCACAAATGGCAAAATCTCATTCTGCCACATATTCTTCATCTACTCATCTATCCATGGATACTTTGGTTGTTTCCATATCTTGGCTAATAAATAATGCTGCAATAAGCATAGTAGTGCATATATCTTTTCAAATTAGTGTTTTGTTTTCTTTAGGTAAATACACACCAGTAAAATTGCTGAATCATACAATATTTCTATTTTAAAATTTTCAGGAACTTCCATACTATTTCCCGTAATGACTGCACCAACTTACATACCCAACAACTATGTACAAGTGTTCCCTTTTCCCTACATCCTTGATAATACTTGTTATTTTTTGTCTTTTTTTAAAGATTTTATTTATTTATTTGAGAGGCAGCATGAAAGAGGGGAGGGGCAGAAGGAGAGGGGAAACGGATTCCCTGCTGAGCATGAAGCCCTATGCAGGGCTCAATCTCAGGACCCCAAGTTCTGACATAAGTCAGATACCCAACCGACTGAGCCACCCTTGTGCCCCACTTCTTGTCTTTATGATACTAGTCATTCTGACTGGCGTGAGGTGATATCTCATTGTGGTTTTGATTTGCACTTTCCTGGTGATTAGTGATATTGGGTATATTTTCATGCATCTGCCACCTGTATGCCTTCTTTGGAAAAATGTCTGTTCAGGTCCTCTGCCCATTTTTTAATCAGATTATTTGTCTTTTTGGTGTTGAGTTGTAGAAGTTTTTATATATTTTGGATATTAAGTTCTATCAGATTTATCATTTCCAAGTGTCTTCTTCCATTCCGTAGGTGTCCTTTTCATTTTGTTGATGGTTTCCTTTGCTACACAAAAATATTTTATTTTGGTGTGATGCCAGTAGTTTGTTTTTGGTTTGTTTTCCCTTGTCTGAGGAGACATATCCAGGAAAATAGCGTTAAGGCCAATGTCCATGAGATTACTGCCCACATTTTTGTTTAGGAGATGACAATATTTTTTTAACTTTCTCTTACTATTCTTCTCTAATAGGGTATATCAAATATTTTAAGGGTCAAGATTACATAAATAAATAAATTTGGTAGTTTTTAAATGACCTAGATTTTGGTTTTCTCAACTCATATATTTTCAATTTAACTAAGTAGTAATTTTTAGTTTGAGAAAAGATATTTATGCCTGATTTGTCCAAAACTTAAAGGCTCAAGGTCTGACACAGATTCTTCAAAATAAAGTCTTGAACTTTATTTTATAAACAGTATTTCACATACCCTGCTCAATATGGGCATGATCTTGGTACTTTCTTGCTTTAGTGACTCATCAGACTAGAGTTAGAGGCCACCCATAAACATATTCTTCTAGACTCTCCCTCCACTGAACAGATGGAACATCCATGAATAAATTCAGCAAACCTAACTGGGGATATAAAAGACTACAGAAATATCGGGTTGAAGTGTTCTCCTGAAGAATTTCAGCTTGTCTGCAATTACCCAGATTCCTTGTTTTTCACACTAAGTAGTTGTTTTTTCAAGTTGCTTTGTTCTATAACTCTGAATTCAGCTCAACTAGATATAGGTACATCTATATATATGACTTTGTTATTAACTTTGTGCTCATCCACACGTACTTCACTTGGACCAACATTTGACATCTACATATTAAGAATTAAAGAGAGCAGAACACTGAGGACCTCAAGGTACTGTTGTAACAGCATATGGCTTTGGGTATTGTATAGACTGGAATATTGACCAGAGTTGTGCAAAATGATACCAAAGAGTTTATTCTGTAGTCTGACTTTACATGTTCTTTTCTTTGTATAGCACAATTATGTTGATTTATTAATAGAGGTTGATTTCTAGACTATCACATTCACTTTTCATTCATTTAAGAATTCATATCAAATGTTTGTATATAAAGCATTATTAGTGGTGCTAAGGATATTGCAGGGATCAAAGCAGAAAAAAATCCTTGTCTGCATAGAGCTTACCTTCTCATAGAAAAAAAAAAGATTCTCTTCTTGACTTGGTTATCCTATCAAACAAACTGACATTTTCTTTTTTTTTTTTTTTTAATCTTCTCTAATTCCAGAAAAATACTTGCTTTAATTTGGGGAGGGGGGTAATGGATATATTTTTTCCAGTAATACTGGAGTTAAATCATAATCATTTGTAATTTCTAAATTGATTTTAGAAGACTAAATGTTGATAAAGTTATCTATTTTAAATACATTAACAATATTAATGAATTTCTATTGCTTTAGTAAGTGAAATAATATGAAGCTAATTTATATACTGATTTCAGGAAAATAGAAAGACAATGAGAATTCAAGCTTAAAAATACTTTCTTTATCCTGGGGAGCCCGGGTGGCTCAATTGGTTAAGCATCTGACTCTTGATTTTGGCTCATATCATGATCTCAGGGTTGTCAGACTGAGCCCCACGTCAATTAAAAAATTGTTGATGGGCTTACACACTGTGCATGGAGCCTGCTTAAGTTTGTCTCTCTCCTCCACCCTCTCTAAAAAATGTTTTTAAATAAATAACTTTCATCCTAAAAGGTAAGAATATTTATCTAGTTAAAATACAGATTTTTTCTTTTAACTACTTGAAAATACAATGTAATAATACTTGATTTCAACAATTAGATTTTAAACTTTTAGACTTGACCAAAGCCACAAACTGAATGACTTTATATACTGTGCTCCTTTGACACTGAAAGGACTTTATAGTATCTAAGTAATAGTATGAAGTGAATAACTATAAAATATTTTCAAGCTTCTCTCCCATACCCACTATTTTTTAGTATCTTTTAAACACACTACATTAAATTTTATTTTTAATGAAAAAATATTGCACCCTATCTAGTAATTTCTTTCATTTCTAAAATAATTTTCTTGAAATAATTCAGCATAAACAGTTATAAATATAAAACTGAATCAAGAAACAGTAGGGTATCTTGGATTTTTAAATTGCCTACATATGTTCTTTCCTATACAGAATGGAGATGGCTATTTTGGTTTAAAATCATAAGCCTTAGAAATAAACATGTCTTTTATAAATCCTCCTCAGATAGGCTTATATTCCTTAAGTGTGGGCTGATTGTATTTCTGAGCATTCTGCTGGTAATAGCACATAGCAAGGTACACTGTGGGTGGAACCCAACAGGTCAATATAGAGGATCATCAATACAGGAGATTCAGATCTTAGGGCAGGGCAAAGAAAATGTGCTGTCCCTTAAGAACAAACATATTACTGATCCAGAGAGAATAGATAATGTTCTTTGAACTCATTTTCCAGGCTTATAAATGGATTTGTAATGATTTTCCCACTTTTGTCCACCTACTGCCCCTTTATTTTTAACCAGTATTGCATAGTTGCAAATGTGTCCAAGGTTAAGAGTGAATTTGTGGCTCTGAGAAAGACAGCAAAAAGACCCACATAAAATTCAAACCTTCAGTAAATCCTATTAGTATCATTCTATACCCAATCTAATAATCAGTCAATGACATAATGAGAAAATTACATTAAACCAGATAATTTGAAGAACTATAAAACACAGTGTGAGCTGTTATCATTGAGGTAGTACCCAAATTAATCTCAGCAAACCAGATATATGGTATATAATTTTTGTCGATATGATATATTTTACTATATCTCTAATTTTATACTCTGAGTCTGGAAGCAAAGCAATATGAGAAATTCAACAATGAGTCAGATATGAGTCTTCTCACTAGATAAATTAAGAGTTTAGTTGAAAAGGTGAAATGTCTAGTAAAATAATTATAAAACAAAAGGGAAAAAGGTAAATGTCTTTACTGAGACTATAATGGTAAAGACTTTAAAAGCAAACAAAATCAGCATGATACTTTATTTATGTTTATAGAAGCTTAAATAGTTTTTAACAAATGAGCTGGATTTAAATGCACCATTATTACATTAAAATCCTACCTAGGATTGCTGGAGAAGATGACAGAGTAGGAGGATCCTAAGCTCACCTTGTCCCGTGGACACACTTAGATAAGAGCCACACCAGAGCAACCAATCCAGAAAATGACCCCAAGACTGGCAGAACAGACTTTACACAATTAATCACAGAGAGGAGGCCACATCTGTAAGGGTAGGAAGGGCAAAGATGCAGTCGGAAACCAAGCTCCCAGCAAAACTAACTACAAATAGGAGGGTACCACATGCAGAGAAGGAAGAGCAGCAGACATCACACCAGGAACCACAGACACGGGGGACCTGCACTAGGGAGATAAGTCCCCATAACATTTGGCTTTGAAAATTAGTGGAGCTTTGCTTTGTGCGTTTTCATAACCAAAGGGACTTAACTCCAAGTACTTTAAAAAATCAGCCAGCTTAGCTCTGGGGGAGCTGAGAGAGCCATAGGAAACTGAGTCCTGGCCCTCAAAGAGAAAGCGTAACAAGCAACCTCTCTTAGATATAGCACAGAAGCAGCAGTTTGAAAAGTATCTATGATATACACGAAGGAAATTAATTTACTAATCTCAGAGCAGGTGCTGAAGCAGTAGGGATCTTTAGGAGAGTTCTCCAAGAACAAAAGAGCTGACAGGTGCCATTCTCACCTCCCCACACCCAATGCTGCCTAGATAGCTAGACACTTGTGGAAACCAACACAAACACTCCGCAGATGCCTTGGTACATCTCACCCCTGTGTTCTTTTGCAGATCCACCCCATTCAACATGCCCCACTTGGCCAGAGTTCTTGTCTATTTGCTCCTGTCCAGTCTTATCCTGCAAGGATCACACCAAAGTGATGCCTGCCCTGGGAAGGGGGGAAAATAACCACCAATTCACTGCAGCCCCAGCCGCCCAGAGAATAGGCATCTGGTCTGACTGTTAACACCACTCAAATACAAACCCATGCAGCCCCAGACTGGCCCCCTTACAGCTCAGGGACCAAACCCAGCCCACAACAGGCAGAGTGGGCCATTGCAGCCAACTGAACTGAAGGCAAATGAGGCTCAGCTACAATAGTAGGGCACACACAGTCCACATTAGGAGACACCGATGAAACAACAGGACCTGGTGAACATCAGGCATTGTGCTACTCTCGATTTTGGCTCAGGTCATGATCTCAGGGTTGTGAGACTGAGCCCCATGTCAGGCTCCATACTGGGTGTGAAGCCTACTTAAGATTCTTCCTCTTCTTCTTCTTCCTCTGCCCCTCTCCACCCCTCTCTCTTCCTCCAAAAATAAAATAAAATAAAAATTAAATTAAAAAAATCATTCACCGCAATCAGGTTGGATTATACCAGAGACATAAGGGTGCTTCAATAGTCACAGATCAATCAATGTGATACATCACATTAAGAAGAGAAAGGCTAAAACCACATGATCACATCAACAGGGGCAGAAGCACTGGATAAAGTACAATACCCATTCATAATAAGAACTCTCAAAGTAGGGACGCCTGGGTGGCTCAGTTGGTTGAGCGGCTGCCTTCGGCTCAGGTCATGATCCCGGCGTCCTGGGATCAAGTCCCACATTGGGCTCCTTGCTAGCAGTGAGCCTGCTTCTCCCTTTGCCTCTGCCTGCCACTCTGTCTGCCTGTGCTTGCTCCGCTCTCTCTCTGACATAAATAAATAAAATCTTAAAAAAAAACCAAAATTCTCAAAGTAGGTTTACAGAGAACATACCTCAACATACTAAAGGCTTATATGAAAAACCCAGAGACAACATTATACTCAATGGTCAAAACAAAACAAAACAAAACAAAGAAACCCAAAACCAAAGCAAACCAAACCAAAACAAAAACCTCCAAGCTTTTTTTCCAAGATCAGGAATAAGGTAAGGATGTCCACTCTCATCAATTTTATTCATCATAGTTCCAGATCCAAGTCCTAGCTGCAGTAATCAGACAAGAAAAAGAAAAAAAAGGCATCTAAATTGGAAAGGAAGAATTAAAATGTCATTATTTGCAGATGACCTGATATTGTATAGGAAACTTTGAAGACTTCACCAAAAACTACTAGAACTGACAAACGAATTCAGTAAGGTCACAGGATAGAAAATTAATATATAGAAATCAGTTGTGTTTTTACATACTAATAATGAAGTAGCAGAAAAAGCAAGAAAACTCCCATTTACAATTGCACCAAAAAGAATAAAATACCTATGAATAAACTTAACCAAGGAGGTAAAAGATCTGTATTTTGAAAACTATAAAACACTGATGAAAGAAATTGAAGATGACAGGAACAAATGGAAATATATTCCATCCTCATGGCTTGGAAGAACAAATGTTCTTGAACTGTTCATACCACCCAAAGCAATCTACAGATCTGATGCAATCCCTATCAAAATATCAACATCATTTTTCACGGAACTAGAAAAAATAATTCTAAAATTTTAATGGAATCACAAAATACTCCAAATAGCTAAAGCAGTCTTAAAAAAGAACAAAACCAAGGTATCACATTCCCAATTTCAAGATATACCAAAAACCTATAGTCATCAAAACAGTATGGTACTGACATAAAAACAGACATATAGATCAATAGAATAGAATAGAGAGTCCAGAAATAACCCCACACTTTTATGTCCAATTAATCTTTGACAAAGGAGGCAAGAATACATGAAGGAAAAACACAGTCTCTTCAATAACTGTTGTTGGGAAGCTGGACAGCTGTGTGCGAAAGAATGAAATTGGACCAGTTTTTTATACCATACATAAAAATAAACTCAAAATGGATTAAAGTCCTAAATGTGAGTCCTGAAACCATAAATTCCTAGAAGAAAACACAGACAGTAATTTCTTTGATAATGGCCTTAAAAACATTTTTTTTTTTAAAGATATGTCTTCTCAGGCAAGGGAAACAAAATCAAAATTAACCTACTGGGACTATACTAAATAAAAAGCTTTTGCACAGAAAAGAAACCATCAACAGAATAAAGAGACAATTTACTAAATGGGAGAAGTTAACTGCAAATGATATATCCAATTAGGGTTTAATATCCAAAATAAATAAAAAACTTATGCAAATCAACCCCCCCAAAAAACCCATAAATAATCTGATTAAAAATGAATAAACATTTCTCCAAAGAAGACATACCAATGGTCAACAGACACATGAAATTATCATTATTAATAATCAGGGAAATGCAAATAAGTATACAATGAGCTGTCATTTTCCATCTGTCAGAATGAGTAAAATAAAAAACACATGAAGTAAGTGTTGGGGAGGATGTGGAGGAGAAGGAATCCTTGCTCACTGTAGGTGGGAATGCAAATTGTGCAGCCACTGTGGAGAATATAATGGAAGTTTCTCAAAAAAATTGTAAATGAAATTACCATACGAATCAGTAATTCCACTACTGGGTATTTTACCAAAGAAAATGAAAATACTAATTTGAAAAGACATATTCACCTCTATGTTTATTGCAGCATCATTTACAATAGCCAAAATATGGATCATCAGTAGATCAGTGGGTAAAGAAGATATAGTATATTTATACAATGGAATATTACTTATCCATGAAAAAGAATGAAATCTTGCCACTTTTAAGAATATGGATGGACCTATTGGATATAATGCCAAGTGAAATAGAGAAAGACAAGTATCATATAATTTCACTCATATGTCAAATTTAGGAGACAAAACAAATGAACAGACAATAAGAAAAAGAGATAAACAAAAAACATACTCTTAAATATAGAGAATGAACTGATGGTTTTCAGAGGGGTGGGGAGGATGAGCAACATAGATAAATGGTATTAAGAGTACACTTACCCTGATGAGCACTGAAAGATGTACACAATTGTTGAATCATTATATTATATACCTGAAACTAATATAACACTGTATATTAATGATACTTGAATAAAAAAAATTAAAAAATAGTTTAAGGTTGTTCTTTTTTTTTTTTAAACAAATGTTTATGTCAAATAAACTTAAGGATTTTATGTTAATTTTTTTCAACCCTAGTTGACTTCTGTATACTGATACAAAGTTCATACAGGCAATTAAAATGAGATATTCTGATTTAAATTCTTCAATATTGGAACTTTTTAAAAAAGGCAACTGTTAAGTTCATACTTAATCATTGCCCATGATCCTCTTAGCAATGCCATCCCTGGCTCCATAAGTCCATTAAGTCTGTTTGGACTCAGATCACTGTGGGGCTAGTCAAGGAGTTAAATACGGTAGAAGTTAAAATTTATGTGTGCTCTGAAAGAGAGTCTGGCCCTCTAATGATGGATGGATGGACATTCTATTTGAGGCAAGAGGATGTAATTTAGAATATAATTAGGATGAGTATATTCCCCAACCTTTAGTGTACAACTTATTTTTCAGTTTATCTGGCTTCCTGAAGAATCTGATCCTTTTGACTATTTCTTCTTAAAACTTACAGACACCTGGGTGGCTCAGTCGGCTAACTGTTTGCTTTGACTCAGATCATGATCCCAGAATCCTGGGATGGAGCCCCACATCAGGCTCCTTGCTCAGCAGGGATCCTGCTTCTCCCTCTGCCTGCTGCTCCCCCTGCTTGTGCTCTCTCTCTCACTCTCTGTCAAATAAATAGATACATAAAATCCTACAAAAAAAAAAAAAAAACAACAACACAACAAAACAAAAACAAAACTTAATTCCCCCTTGATTTCCAAGCCTCTCTTTTCTCCTTGTTCTCTTCTTAGCTCTCTGATGACTTTCCTAAATAATGGTTTTCTCATTGTTCCACACTTGATTATCTTCTTGCCTCAGCCCACGGGCTCTCTCTAGGAGATCTTATCCACTGCTCTATTCAATACTATTTACATTCAATGACTGAAACCTTTAGAAGATAGACCTGCGTATCCCATAGACAGAAAATCACAGTTTTCAGTAATCTAATAAATACACTCTAGTTTTTCCTCTTGTGTTCTATCCTCATTTTATTTTTTCAACTGCTGAATGACCTTGCATCTAAAGACCCCATAAAAATCTGGAATACTTCAAATTCAACATACTCAAAATCTTTAAAACCAGTCTTTCCTTCTGTCTTCTCTAACATTCATCATTTGCCCACCTAGTAAATGAGAATGAAGCCTCGTGTCCATCTTTGGCATCTTTGTTTTTTTATACTCTTATTTAGTTCATTACCATTGTTCCAACTGTGCCTCTATAATATTTGTGAAGGTGTCCCTTCTCTAATATTCCCTTCATGTCAATTCCTGACATTTTCAGCTCTGTGGTATTTTTACCTATATAATTTCTGGCCATATGCGCAAACAAATTTTCAATGAAATTAAGTCCAGTAAGAGAATTTGCCTTACTTTTTTTTTTAAGTTTTTTTTTTTTAAGATTTTATTTATTTATTTGACAGAGAGAGATTACAAGTAGGCAGAGAGAGAGGAGGAAGCAGGCTCCCTGCTGAGCAGAGAGCCGGATGCGGGACTCGATCCCAGGACCCTGAGATCATGACCTGAGCCGAAGGCAGCGGCTTAACCCACTGAGCCACCCAGGCGCCCCTGCCTTACTTTTTAAAATGTTAGTACACTAGTTGTTTTACTTTAAACTGAAAGGCATTATTACTTTAAGACCTCTCTTAAAGCAAATAACATGTACCTGAGAGAAGTAGGAAGGAAGCTCCTTTAGAAAATGAATTTGTAGTTGGAACTGAAACATTAGATTATAGGAAAAGTTGGTTCACATTATAAATTCCAATTTTGAATATGAAACTTTGGTTAATTTGTATTTTTCTCCCTTTTTTCTTTTTTTATCTAGCATTTCTTTGGTCCATGTGACAATAAAGGGCAAGGTATTTTCACTTTCTATACCAATGTAGAACTGCAAATATTAAAAACAATACTTGTTAACAGAGACTGTTAACTGGTTCTGATTATGGAAATACTTGTGATTCACAAGAAATCAAGATTTTCCTTAAGATGAAATTTTTCTACCAATATTCTGTTTGAAGGTGGAAATTTAGACAGCTTTTATTACTTCTGCTATGATAGTAAGATCTTAGCAGTTTCTTGCTTCTCTTGAACAATGTATAATAATTCTATTCACTGATAATTTATAAACTCAGTGTGTCTGAAAAGCAGATGTAGCTCTCTATTTCAAATACTAACTCTTCTCATTATGTTCTATCTCATATGAGATGATCTCATTCCATCTTCTAATAATAGTAAATTCCATTCAGAACATTATTTTCTATTTTAATCAATGTGCAAAATAGGGCTTCTGTTACGTGATAGTCATTTAAATATGAATGTGGAAAAATTTTAAAAAATTAACCTGAATCATCAGACTTTGAAGTGAGCTCTTCTGAGTACCCATTAATTTAAAAGCAGATCCTACGAAAGAAGTACCTGAAGTTACTAATGTATGTGTCAATAAAATTTTTTCCTGTTTTGTAGTCACTAAAAGTAGGATATTGGGCATTAATACAGCTCTATCAAAAGCATGTTAAATAATTTATATTTTCTTATCCTCATGGCTTATTAACTTCTTTTCCAACAAGAAGTTACAACTAAGCAAGATGATTTGGGAATTTTGATGCTCTTCGCTTTGAGTCACCTCAAGTCAAAGAATTAAACCTGGCCTATAACCCACCACAACATTCAACTTGTTAAAATTAACACATCCTTGAAAAAGGATAAGTTATTTATAAAATACTGAATTAATTCCACATTGCTCCAAGTAGGAGAATACCATCTTTTCTTTCCTTCTCTCTGTTAATGCTAAAATAATGCAAAGTATTACATTAAAGATCTAAGAAATTTTATACAATACTTCATCCCACCTTAATTCCTTCATTCCCTTGACTTTGCATCATAAAATTCTCCACTCATTTTAGCCAGAAACTGTTAGGGCTAAATTTTGTTTTAGCATTGCAGAAATGACCTTGTAACAGTTATTTGAAAGGTACAAAAAACCTTGTCTGTTCTACCTGAAGTATGAGATATTTGGAACAACCACAAAAGGGATAATATGGACCTTGAGGCTGTACATTTATTGACAGAAACTTTTTAAAAAATTATAGCATAATAGCAGGTAATCTCCGTCTGTGGAACTCCATACCTGCAATTTCCACTGCTATCTTGTGAATTCGCCATCCAGTGCACAAGTGTAGAGGGATACCGTTGCCTCCCTTGCTCGGTTACAGATTTCTTACAGAACTGTATTCCCTAAACTCTGTTGCTAATCACAGAAGTAGTAAGGGTCAGGACCAAACACTCATTTTATTTGATTCCTCATTTGATGCAATAGTTTATGGTACTAGGTTTTAATTATTGTTGAAAGTCTTTTGATTTTTGTGTGTCGATAAAATATTTTAGCCACACAGTTTAACTCCTCGTTTTCTTGATCGTATATGCATCTGAATCTACATGGAGCCACTGATCCAATTTTATTTTGTTAAAATTTTGATTTGCGACCCTCTGCTTCCAGAGTCCTGCCCAAACTTCAAATTCAACATCAACACACTCCACTAAAAACATGCTTTTAAAGACCAGTGAACTTTCTATTTTAGTGAACAAATATTAAACACATCGGAAGCAGGGCCTTCTCTAAGTTGCAGAAGCACAATTAAAGGTTCTTATATGTAAGCTTAGTTTGGGATGGCTAAATACCATTTTCTGAATGATTCATTCTGTTCTTTGAACAAAGTGCTAAAATATCCTCTTCCAATGTAAACTACTCCTTGCTCTATTGAGAAGACATTTTCCTCATGAAACTATGTTATCCAGACAGCAGAGAGCTAATCACAATTATGGCAAGTAACTGCTTAGTCCATATACCACCTAGGCAGACAAACTGAATAACAAAAACACCTGTATTATTTACTTTGTATCACATAAATACAAATTAAGTATATTTTTGAATAAAAACATATTTTATATATTAACATATGTTATATATTCATATATTTTATAACATGCTTGTCAATCCATAAACAATGAATGTCATTGTTTGCTACTCAATATTCTACATGCTCTTTATACATTTTAGGAGATTTGGTCTCAGCCTGCTATACTTAAAGCCTAATGGTAAAGACTGATTAAGTCCTAATAATAAAGGCTGGCGTTAAAGTTAGAGCTGTGAAAAGTGCTCTGAAGGTCTGAATGAAACCAGGGAGAGGGTGACCTTAGAGGCAGGTGTAACAACATGTGCAAAGGCTCTGTGGTAAAGGGAGCATGACACTTTCAGAAACTGAAAGGGCACTGTGGCTGGACCATGAAGAAAGGGGCTAGAATATGTGGAGCATTTTATGCTACATTGACAAAGATGATGCATTGCATTTGTAAAAATATATGGACATTTCTGATAATCTTGTAGACTATATAAGAAAAAAAAATCCATGAAACACCTTAAAACAAACATCCTTGGGGCAACTGGGTGGCTGATTCGGTTAAGCCTCTGCCTTTGGCTCAGGTCATGATCTGGTGTTGGGAGTCTGCTGCTCCCTCTGCTGCTCCCTGCTGCTTGTTCTCTATCTTTAGCTCTCTCCCCCGCTCAAATAAATAAATAAAATAATTAAAACAATGACAACAAAACACATCCTTTTAAACACAAGGCTGTCTGGGCGCTTAGCAAAGTTCAACTCCTCCAATTCTGCTGCATTAGATTCGTGCCTTCTCATCCATACACAGCAAAGCCCCAGCAGTTTCCCCTTTTTCTCTTGCATTATCAAATCCCCCCCACAAACATGATATTCTTTTCACCATCTGAAAAATATCCTTTTATCCGACTTTTCTTTGTAGCTATGGCCCCATTTTCTCGCTTTGCTAAAAAAAGAGAATCACTTCTCTTTCTTCTCATTCTCTCTTGAACTCACTGCAATCAGCCTCAAACTTGCCCTCCAAGTGATAAGTCCTGTGGTTAAATCTACAGTCTTCACTGTGATACTGTCAACACCATTTGGTACACTTGATGACTCCTTCGGGGCACTCACTTCTCAGATACTACACTCAGCTGGTTTCCCGTCTAGTAAATAGCCTGCTCAATTTCAATCCATTTTTTCTCGTTTCTCTTCATCTCCCAGAATCACAATATGGCACTCCCCAAGACTCAGTCACTAGAATTTAGCTTTTTTCTAGCCTTACTACATCAAGGATCTCATCCAATGTCAGGGCTTTAAGCAGAATCGATAAAGTGATGCCATCCAAATGTATAGCTCTAGTTCCGACCACTCTTCCGAGCTACTGTTCTATTTGAAATCTCTATTAGGATGTCCAATAGGCATCTCCAACCTAACATCACCTAAACTGGCCTTCCTCTCCAAATTCCGGTCATCCTATTATCTTCCCCATTGCAGCTAGCAGAAAATCCATCCTTGCAATTGTTCAGACCAGAAACATTCTTGATTTCTCTTCAGAGCCCACCACCGGTCCATCAACAAATCTTGTAGGCTGTACCTCAAACATAGCTCTAGAATCTGACCACAAATCACCACCTCCACTTACATTCCTCTGATCAAAACCACCACCCCTGGTCATCTGGGTTACGACAAGAGCCTCCTGGAAGATCTTTCCGCTTTATCTTTGAGCAATTCTAGTGTAGCTCAATAAGTAACCGAGCAGATCCCATTAAAACAAATCAGATGACATCATCATGGCTTTTCTCAAAACCCTTCAAAAGCTCCCAGTCCCACTTGGAACTGAAGCCAAATTTCATTTAATGTCTACACAGCCTGGCCCCTGTTACAGCTCCAAGTTGGTCTGCACCTCCATAATTGCTCTGCTCCAGCCAAACTGACTCCCTGGCTTTTCCCTGTGCATGTCCTTCCATGAGGGCTTTTGCTTTTACTGTTCCCTCTACCTCGACTTCTCTTCCACATAACTTCACTATTCATTTCCTCAGCTTCTTTAGGTCTTTCTCCTCAGAGAGACCTTCCCTGACCTCCTTTTTCAAAGTCTAATTCCTGCCCCCACTAACATTCTCTAAACTCTTTTCCTAATTTTTTTCCTCTATAGCATTTATTGCTATCAGAAATGTGATGTATGTAACTTATTATTTTTATTGTCTTGTTTCCACTAGAATGTGAACTCTCTAAAGGCAGAGGATTTTGTCTGTTTTGCCAACTCATGCATTCCCAGCGCTGAGGACTGTCTCCGGCACATAGCACACATTCACTAACTCTTTGCTGAAAATATAAATGAATGGTTTCCTCATTAGAAAAACTTTCTGGTGCAAAAATAGGGAGAAAACTGACCAGAGTATATAGTTAGGAGCTGAGAAGTTATTATAAGAAGTGGTAACATGAAGTTATCTTTCTTAATCTATGGGGAGTGAAAAAATATATTAATTTCATTATTGTTTTATTTACATATGATGTATACATGTATATATGTAGGTATTCCCTTACATATATGAAAATTCTGCTTAAATGTGAGCTACTACACAATAAAAACTCTTAGCCTTGGATACCTGTGGAGCATCTAGAAAAAGCAAATGCAAATTTCCCCCTTGAAGACCATACAATAATGGTCATTTCATCATCAGATGAAATTGTGCAAAAATATGCACTCACAGTGCACATTTATTAAACATACAAGAAGCAAAGCTACCATAGGCATAGTTTATCAAAAACAAAACATACCAAAAATTAAACTGTAATTAGACCACAAGAGGTTCAGGTTATAAAACTAACTGGATGTATATCACAAGATAAACACATTTAAGTGACACAAATAATGAACAAAAATATGTGAAAGCAATAACATACTATCAAAAAAGTTGAGAAATATTGGGAAGTAAGCCAAAAAGGACTGACAGGAATGTCTTCCATGATGGTAGTGGTTGCACAGCTATACATACACATCAAAACGTAATGACTTGTACACTTGAAATTAGTCAAGTGTATTTTACGTAAATTATACTCAGCAAAGGTGATCTTAAAGGAAGTCATAGAAAGGAAATATTTTGAAAATAAAGAGCAAAGGATGGTGTAAACAGTAGGTTAATGATGTTGTGAGAAACAGCGACTTAGAAGATAAAGCCGAAGAACAACTCAAAATTCTTCACTGAAATATAAAGAAATGGAAATAGGAAAGAGGGTGAGGGACATCGAGAATGGATAAGTCCCACCTAGCTCTAACATGAGAGCATGAGATTCACAATGATAAACCTGATACAGTGCAGGATGGGACATGCTCAAAGTGAAAATGGATACAAGTTTCACATAACCGATGAACCACCTCAGATGCAGGAGGCATAATCTACCGCAGTCACAAATACAAAAATTCCACAGCTACACATAGAGCAGTAAAACTTCACACCAGGCAAATGAGAAGAGTATTAACAGCTGACAGAAAAAAAAATACTCGAAAGGAATAACTATTAGATAAGACAGAAATCAGAAGGTCATGGAGTAAAATGTTTAGTTTTCAGAGAAAATAACATAGAACTAAATACCTAAATAAATGGTCATACAGAAATGAGGAATTATTACGACATTTTTATACAAGCTCTAACCAAGTTTACCACTAACAGAAACTCACTGAAGGAACTTGTAAGTGCTAAAAAGACTGTTATGTAAGAAGTAATGATTACTTAGTTTCATAAAGCAGCTCAATTCTATTTCCTATTTCATAACATGACTCTCATAATCCAAAGATCTTTTCAAACTTCTACTTGTATCATTTTACAGAGCACACCAAGCATGAATGGTTTTGCATCAAGATTAACCAAAACATGAAGAGCTCTAAGAAAAATCTCCCCGTGTACAAGTAGGGATAATAACCATGACAGGAAAAAAAAATGCCCATCATTATTTATTATAAGGGTCTCAAAAAATGAGGACAAGAGCATACAAAGGAAAGCATACTTCCTTCTGCATTACTGTGATAAGCATTTCCACTATTAAAGAAATCACAGAATATTAGTATCTATTTATCTTCCTCTCTATCTTTGTCTATCTAGCCTGTAAGCTCCCCAAAAGTAAGATGGGAGAACTTGCTGTAACATTTGGAAGTAACTTCATTTTTTTATTGCAAAAGCTATATTATCTCACTCAAAATGTAAACAATTTTTAAATATAAATGTATTCATACTTGACTTTGTTTTTTTCCTATGCACAACTTTTCAGAATTATAATCATATTGACTCTAGAATTTTGTGTTCTAAGCCTCTCAGCTGAGATGAATAGCACCTTTATAAAGCCCCTTTCACTGGCTCCATAATCCTCCACACCAGGTGAACAACACCTGCCTGCCTTTGCTCCTGTAGAGGACCTCTTCAGTGGCTACAAATTACTGGACCATGGCCCTCATCTTTGTGTCTAAAACTGTTTGTGCTTTATGTTTCTATCTCCCAGTTAGATTCCTAGAAGTGGAATGATATATTCTTTAGCTTGGAAAGCCATACGGCTTTTTTGTAGGATATAAAAGGAAACGATGCTTCCAAAGACTCTTAACTTAGTGGCCGCGTAGCCTCTTCAAATTGCTACTAACTTCAGTTACCAGAGAGCCATTCAATCCAGAGTCTAAAATGAAGTGCCTCGTAAAATGATTGGATGACAATTCCTACTTAAGAAGATCACTATAGAGTTTCTTTTAAAGATTTATTTATTTATTTATTTGACAGACAGAGATCACAAGTAGGCAGAGGCGCAGGCAAGGGGGTGGGGAGCAGGCTCCCTGCTGAGCAGAGAGCCCAATTCGGGGCTCGATCCCAGGACCCAGAGATCATGACCTGAGCCGAAGGCAGAGGCTTAACCAACTGAGTCACCCAGGCGCTCCACTATAGAGTTTCTTAAGGTAGAGTCCAAGGATCTAAAACTGCAAGAAATACATATATATATATCAACCATATGCATATATCAACCATACATACAAATATATATAGGAACCATATATATATATCAATCTTATAAAAGAAATATATATATATTTCTTTTATATATAAATGTATATGTAATATATAATAATATATAAAAATATATATTCATATATTCTACATGAACAGCTATTCCTTCATGATGAGATCTGGCATACAAATAGACATCAGACAGATTTTGAATGGCAGCTTTTGAATTTTTATAAGAAAAACAATAGGAATTTCAGCCTTCAGAGGACAAAATAGCTCTATTTGAAGAAAGCTTTTAAACCACTCTCTTAAGACAATGCATTTCAAATATATTAAATAATGGATATTATAAATGGAACAAAATATGAGAAAGGGAGGAAATAGTAAAAAAAGAACCATATTCTCTAATATCAAAAATATCTTGGGACACCTGGTTGGCTCAGTTGGTTAAGCTTCTGACTTTAGCTCAGGTCATGTTCTCAGGGTCCTGAGATCAAGTCCTACTTAGGGCTGTGAGCTCAACAGGGAGTCTGTTTGTCCCTCTTCCCACTCATGCTCTCTCTGTCTCTCTCCCAAATAAATAAATAAAATCTTTAAAAAAAAAAGATTCACCAGACTGCTTTTGATCATGGTTTTCTGATAAATTCTAAAATTGTGTGCATCAAATTATAAATAATTATTTCACTTCTCCCTTAATTTCTTCTTTTTATGCCTTCTCCTTAATTTTAGTATTAATCATTTTGGGGATGATGGGATTGGTTACTTAAGAAGCTGTCTGTTAAGTTGCATTTAACATATTTAGGAAGATACTTGAGATTAGTCTCTCTTCTCGTTATTTTCTAAATGCCTTCAGCATTCCTTTTTCTCATCTCACAGGCATGTACATATCTAAGACAGCCAGTACAGCAAGGGTCTTCAGGGCACATACTCTGGAGTCAGACTTACTGAATTCACCAGCTCTCTGATGTTGGACAATTTACAAAAATCCTGGGTGTTTCAGATTCTGTATGTATAAATGCAAATAAAAACAGTGTCGTTTTCCACAGTTGTTGCAAAATATTAAATGGATTAATATCTGTCTTAAGAACAGTGTCAGACACATACATAATATTCGTATTATCTGCAGCTTCTCAAATATCCAATTGCATCATGGAACAAAATTCTTTTGTTTCTTAATAAGATACATATCAGGAATTTATATATAACTTCACTCATGCAACAGAAGTTTAAGTAAAACGATGCAATTCTGCCGTCATTTGAGCTTATTAATATTAGCAACTCTTTTCTCAGCTATGCTGGCTTTTGTAAATATTTTAGAAAAACAAAGTGCAGGTTAAATATATGGTCCATTTCACTCAACACTTAAAATTTTTATAGAAACAAATAAATAGTTGAGGCCATTAAGTCATGCCTTTGTAAAATGTATTATCAAATGGCAAAATGAGACTGTCAATACATGAGTACAAGAGTATTTGACTAACATTTGTATTTAAATAATAAATACATCAGTTAAGATAGTGTTGAGTGAATAGTGTTTATTCAATTCAATAAATACTTCAGAGTATTGTACATTGGGTCAGCCATCGCAGGGTTAGAAAAATAAATAAAGTGTAGTCCTTGACTTTTTGGTGCTTACAGATGAACAGAGGATAAAATTGATGTGCCAATAAACATGGCATAAAACATGGCACTATAAATGCCCCAGGACAAGTTAAAAACAAAGAATCTTCAATCATTTATCCATTTGATTAATATTTATAGAGCGTTCACAACGACTTCTTCTTCAGGTGCTTAGAATATAAAAATTAAATTAAAAATGGAAAAAATTCTCACCTTAATGAAATTTATATTTTATGGGTATATAAAATTTATATCGCAGCCAACTAATTAGAAAAGGAATCCTGGGAAGGGAGCCTAGAACAAGAGAGCAGGCCTCTAAAGGACAGCTCCACATTCTTTACTGCCCTTCATATTCTCAGTACTGCCCACAATATATGTGATTATTTGGGCATCATCTGTGTCTTTGTCTCATTTCTAAGAGACAATACAGTGTGGTCTTTTTTTTGGTCTAGCATTCTATTCCCAATATCCAAAACTGTGCCAGGCACACAGTAAATGCTCAAAAAATTTCTGTCAAATAGGTGGACATAGAAATAAATAAAAGGATAGGCAACTGAACTAAAAAAGAAAGAAAGGAGGAAGAAAACAGTAAGGAAAGGAGTGCGGGAGGAATGAAGGAAAAGAGGGAGAGAATTATTTTAATGAACTATTGTAATGGGAAGGAAGAAGAGTTTTATAAAGAAAGAAAAACATGAGCAAGATACAGAGATGTGTACAGTTGCAATAGAACTAAGTGGGTTACATTAAATTAACAAGATGGAGAGTACTGGGTGTAAGGTAGACCAGCCCTTCCATGGAAGGCTGTACATTCCAGGTCAATGCATAAGGCAATGGAAACGTTGGCAGAAAAATTACACAATCAATGTGAATATTTCATAACTCTATCCTAGAAGAGTTATAGATGGATTGGGGCAAGAAAAGAGATGAAATGAGCTTACAATAGCTCAGGCTATAATAAAGGTAATAAAGGTAATAAAAGCTGGATAGTGATAGTGGGGGAAAAAGTACATAGTGACTATGAAAAGAAGTCATGAAGGAAAATCCCATAGCCCAAAACAAATAAGAAGCAAAGGGGAAGGAGAAAGTGAAGTTTTGCTTTATAATTTCAGAGCTGATATCTATTAGCAGAAAAAGAAAGAAGAAATAAATTTCCACAGGCAATGAGTTTTGCCTTGGGACCAGTGGTACCTCCAGGCAGAAATACCCAAGAGCAGCTGCATATATATGCAAGATGTCAGCCACTACATTTAGAGCTCTGAGAGTCAAGGCCCTAGAGGTGCTGACCTAAACTCAATTTAAGAGAGTGAATGAATATGCCAAAGAGAGTTATAGAAGGAGCACTCTTCTAAGGGTGCAATGTAGTTCCAGATAGAAGAAAGCGGGCTAATAATAGTAAGTTAGACCAGGAGGGGGAGGTGCATGCAGGATGTGCAGAGGAGTTCCAGGGAGCATGGTACAGTGGAAGAAGGGCAGAGAAAGCACCAGAGTGCTGGGTTGAGGAGGGGAGAGGTGAAAAATGGTCAGGCAGTTAGATGGTCATTGCAATGGGAATGAGCAGAGTGGGAATTTAACGGAGTGAAATGGGTGGAAGCCAGATTTTTAAAGGGGTGCACAAGTGCCATGGGGAGCAGATCCAACTGGCAATGTGCAGCTGGTTACAAGTGAAGATAGGTGTGTTCCACTGCTTTCAGATATAAAGGTGAGAAATATGGAAAAGTCTTTTTCTACTGAAGGCTGGCTAATTTCCTTAGCAGAATAAACAATATTCCACTCCTTCCATCATCATTGCTACAACAGATGACAGCTGTGAAATTTCTAGATAAAGAAGCATCTGCCATGTGCACTGTTCCTTTTAAGTCAAATGTTTTATATACTGAAACATGTACTTATCAATCTTTTATAGAAACACCGTAGATTTCCTTGAAATTTCTCTCTCCTCAGAGAGTTGGCTTTCTTTAAGAATTTGAAAGAAAGAAAGCCTGGAAGATTAAATAAAAAATGGAAAGGCTTCCTTGTCCTTCAATTTTCTGTATTTCAAATTTTTGTTTTAGCGAAATATCATAACATTTCTTGGGTCCATCTGCCTGAGGCTAAGAAGACTTGATAGTTCATTCTGGAACTGCAGATAATTAGAGCTGCAAGTGATAAATAATTAACCTGTATTTTTATGGGAGGAAAATGAGGTCCAAAAGAGATTTGAGAGCCAAGATTACATAGCTGGTGGGACAGAGCCAAGCTTTCCAGTAAAGCTCCCACATTAGTTATGCCACTGACTCTAAGTTAAAATCTCCCCCTTTTTACTGTGGTTTCATTTCTTCAACAGTGCTTTCACACAGTGCAACACCTTATATGAGACACTGGGAAAGGAAAGAGGAGGGAGAGGATCTGCTGTGGGCCATGCATGCCGCTGGATGTTTATCAGTCCCGGGCTCCTTCAATCCTCATTAAAGGAGGTGGGCACGGAGCTTCCCATTCTGCATGAAGGTGTCGTAACACTAAAGGTCTGAGCCAACAAACTGTATCTAATTCCCAAGTCTGTGCTCGTTTCTCATCCAGACTGCAAAGAGAGTGGGTGGATGTAGCGGCTGAGGGCCATGCTTTTGGTTTGCATTTTTGTCTCCTCTGGACCCTCTGGTCTGTGAGCCTCTCACCTAACATAGCAAAGGAGGAGGAACTGGTTCCGGTTACAAAAAGCTATTCTATTCCCTCAGACTGGCTGCTTTAGAAAGGAAAATGAGAAAGAGAGAGAGTAATTCAGTTACTCATTTTCTTTTCTATCTCCTTTCAACTCCAGCCGAAGACACAAATCATGGCACTACACATTTACACTACCAGCACAACTGTTATTTTACAGGAATGAGACATGTTGTCACATGACAACAAAAAACAGATCATGTTATTCCTCAAAGTTCTCTTCTACAACTTTCCTACATGGATCATAACCATTCTTTTTAATTGCCTCTCTGCTACTCACAAATGCATTTGGCTTGAAAATCAGCATGAGAGACAATCATAGCTACAATTTATTTAGGACTTCCCATGGAAGCCAGGCACTACCCCAGATACTATACAAACATTTTTAACCATCTTAAGGATTATTAGAAGGCCCATTTTACAGAATCATTTGGGATGTTGCCGGGCGTTGCACTAGGTATTGCTTACATGCAGTGTTTGTAATGCTTTAACTGGTAAGTACTCTTCTAGCATTCTAGTAGCATTTCTACATTAAAGGGGCTTTTTATACTGTACAGGGGCACCAGCTGGAAAAGAGTATTCAGACCTGGTGGGGGGTGGGTAGCTAGCTAGAAGAATAGACTAATGCCTTAAAGGG
This sequence comes from Taxidea taxus jeffersonii, assembly GCA_003697995.1. NCBI lineage: Eukaryota > Metazoa > Chordata > Mammalia > Carnivora > Mustelidae > Taxidea > Taxidea taxus. The sequence goes on along the minus strand of RCUC01088419.1, from coordinate 28,890 downwards.
AAGGGATGTGAAATAGAGTCACAAATTTCATGCATGCAAAGACCAGTAGGAAAAATAAGTACCTTTTCATTATTAGAAATCATGATGAAATAATCCCTTGACTGTTGGCATTTATTTCAGCTACTGAAATACTGAGATACTGATAATAGATACTAAGTTTTTCTTCTACTCATTCATTCAGCAAATAGGCATAAAATGCCAACAGTGGCCAAGCACATGGCACTGCCATTTGGTTAGCCTCTAAGGAATACAGAGGTGAGTAAAACAGATGTTCTACATTGAGAAATTGTAGTCTAGCAGGGAAGAAAGGCATGCAATACCGACCTATACAAGACCTAGGGTGTTGTGGAGATGAAAACCAAGGCTTATCTTCACAAGTCTCTTTGGCCTAGGAAATTTTCTGTACATATTTCCCAAATAATATTTGAGAGAATATCATTTAGCAGTTTCATATCAGAGTAGTGAGCTGCCAACAGGAAATTTAGAAAGACATAATGGAACGGTATCCGACAGAGTAGAGTTTTGGTGAGGCAGGGGAGTCATGAGAAGCAAAACCCAGGTCTAGGCTGAGGAGGGCAAGCAAGGGTGCCAAGGCTCCCAACACTGGAAGGTGACTGGGATACATAATTAAAGGGACTAAAGGGAGTACCAGAACATTTAGAAATAATTTACACATTGGTTTCTGTTTGGGTCTGGTTTTTTGCCCTCTCTCTTCTTCTCACTAGCTGTACCCTTTGTGTGATTACATTAGTAACTTTAAGGCAAAGTAAGTAGAACACAACTGAACCTTTCATGCAGTAGAAAAGGTAGCTTGAGAGCCATAAACATTTAGAGGAAAATAAATAATATATTTATTTCATAAATAAGAATTTGCAAACCAAACTAATTAGAGCAAGGAGGAAAAAGCTTTCCTCTTTAATCTGGTTGTCATTAATACTGCAGGAATTATTTTTGCACTCCTGTAAAGCTAATTACAAATCAATTTTCTATAATTAGATATTAATACTCTGTTATGTTTTCTAATAACTCTCCATTTAACAGTGTCATAACTCAGTACATATTCTTAATCATTTTCATGCTAATAAATAATCATAACTTTTATTTCAATAAGCATTGGCTATTTGTTCTAAATTAATATTTCTAGGTTTATTTCAGATTTAATACATCTCAGTATATTAATGAGTACCTAAATTGGTTATTCAGAGTCAATTTAGTCTGCAAATTTAAAATCAATGAAATAACATTATTTTCCTCTCATATAATATCAACTAATGTTTTATAATTTTAAATGGAAGCTTTTGTCCACTGTATTTAATTTTATTTGATCTTTTATTTTATTCTATTCTTCTTCCAGGAATGGATCTTTGATTGATTTCTCTGGGACCTTTCAAAGCTAAAAACAGAAGAAAGGATGCTGGAAGACTTCCTCCCCATATCTGCCCACACTATCAAATATTTTCTTTCAAGATATACAGTTTTATAATAATCAGATTAAAACCAAAGCACATATGCTCCAACAAATAGAAAAGAAAGCTGAAAAACATGAATGGGTCCAATTTTTAAAGGCTTCTTACTTTTATTAGGTAAACTATAATGTCAAAAGACAATTTTCTCCTGTTATCATATTTCTTTTCAAAAACATTTTGTTCTAAAGTATTTTTATTGCCTAAAATTATGACATGTTAGACCACTATAATTTCAGAGAAACTAAAAGACATTCTGGAAGTTCTTTATTTTGAGGAGGATAACATTTGTAGTCAAAAAGCTTAATATTGCTCTAAAGACAGTATATAAAATGATTTTAAGAGTCTGGTGAACCTATCAATTTCAGTATGATAAATATATGCATTATTATATATTTTGTGTCAGAATATAGAACTAACATAATCAAATTATTATACTGTTTTAGAAAATATGTAAAACAATGCAAATATTAAAATTTTGTGGAAGATTTCTGGCTGTATATCTTTAACATACATCTATTTTTTTGCAATCATATGTGCAAAATGTGTAAGACCTGTGAGTTTTTTTTTTCCTTTACTGAATTTCATAATTCAGGAAAAGTTTTCATGGACCTACTATATCAAACAGGGACTATACACATACATATATATAGGTATTCATGATAATCAAATCAGTCGTATGTGGGTATTCTGAAAGATGAATGTTTAGTACTAAGAGTATTTCTGGATTAGTAAAAGCAATGCCTAAGGAACTAAATATTCTCTTTAGGAAATTGATAAGAAGAGTCTCATAAATCAATAAAATTACAGAGAATGCTGTTTTACTTCTTTCTGAAATATTAGACAAGTTCAGTTTACTTTGACAAATTTAGCCTGTTGGCTAATTAAACCAATGCTTTAATTACCTGATACAAAGATTTACAACTAAGTAAGGCCCGTGTGCTGAGATTAAGTATTTAGCTTGTGACTACCATAAACAAAGGAAAAGATTAAGAACTGAAATTTAAGTTCCGACTCAAAACTGTATTGAATACTCAGAGCATCTGAACAAAGGGGCCTAAGGATAGGCTAACAGATGCGAAACAAAACACTCCATTATTCATGGCAAGTCCGATTCTTTTCACTGTCTAGCTCCTGCATGCTCTAAGTTAATATGAGCATACATACCTGCTACATGGTATTATCAGGTCCAGTATCTGATACCTTTGGAAGCCTGTTTGTACCTGTCACTATCTGACATATTTAGCTGATGCTACAACAAGCACAATTTAGCCCAGTGATTACAGAAGTAGTGTGCTATATTGAGGATGCTAAGAACATTTAGATTCCCTGGACTCAATTCTTAAAGAACCCCTATGTAGCAATCTTTGTACATTGTCTTGTGGGAGCAACATTCACAACTAAGCACCTAATAAACGACTGTGATGAGAATAAGCCTCAGTGTATTATACAGGCTACTGTCTTGTACAATCATTCCCAAAGGAACTGTTCACATTAGGCAAGGCACAAAGGATAAATAACTATGACAGTGCTACTATTATTTATAAGTACCGTTAAAGTACTTAAAATTCTTCTATTACCATTGGCAATTAATAAAATCATCCAATATACACAAGTATTTAAACTCTCTGAAACACATATTTGCAAAGTAGATACTTTTTAAAAAGTTAAATCAGAAATAAGAATTAAGATAGAATTATGCTACCCTCAAGCATATTTAATAATGTAAATACTTCTATTATCTACAAGCTTTCTGGTGCCCACAGGATAAATGTCAAGCTTTGCTAGTCTGGTATTTAAGGGTCTTTATAACTGGGTCCCAACCAATTAAATGGTAGTATATACCACTACCCATGTGAGGTTTCTGCAAAACCAAGATTAGTCTACTAATTTACTCAGTGTCTCCAAAAACCACTTCACACATTGCAAGCTCATACTTTTGCTCATGCTTTTCCCTCTGCACCTCTTGCATCTGCTCAAACCCCACAAGCCATAAAAGTACTAGCTGAATCATTCTAACTTTACCATTATAATCTTTCTTTATCTACTACAACTAAAAATTATCTCTTCCTAACTAAACTCATATTCACTTACTCGATCAGTCAAGGAATATTTATATATTTAATAATACATCTGTTTTTTGTGTATCTACCATCATCTGTCTATCTCTATAGCTATATTATATCACATTTATGCCACAGCACATAGAAAAGTGCCTTGTTCATTCTGATGTTCCCTAAGCAACTGTTTAAAAAAAATGGACTGATTTTTTTTGTCATGATAAGGCTGATACCAAAAATAATAATAATCATGAAACACAAATTCTAGTTAGATCTATATCATATAGGTTTATGCCATATATGAACTTAGGTAATTTTCTTTGTTCATATTTAGATGTAGAAAACTCAAGAGGATTCCAATACATATAAAATGCAAGAGTCTAGGAATTAAAATTATCCCAGATTATTATTAAATAAAAGAGCATAGTTCAAATGAATGGAAACAGGTATGTGTTAAGTTGATATTAAGGTAGAGTATAGTAGTACACTCAGGCATTAACTAGCTATTGAACATGTGAGGTTAAATGGAGTTTTTTTTTTAAATCATTTTGGAAGATATCTTTATATTGAAAATAGTCCTCATAAAAAGCAAAGGGCGAGGAACTATAGAATGAATCCACATTGTTATTTTTATCAAATAATTTTAAAACATAGTTAAAATTCCTAAAGCAGATGTGTTGAAAACACCTTTTAAAATATCATTTTAGGGGTGCCTGGGTGGCTCAGTGGGTTAAGCCTCTGCCTTTGAGCTCAGGTCATGATCTCAGGGTCCCGGGATTGAGTCCCTCATTGGGCTCTCTGTTCAGCGGGGAGCCTACTTCCTCCTCTCTCTCTGCCTGCCTCTCTGCCTACTTGTGATCTCTGTCAAATAAATAAATAAAACATTTTTTAAAATAAATAAAATATAAAAATATAAAAAATCATTTTATTAATTTGCTTTCTAACTACTCACTACCAGTTTAGAGAAAATACTACTATTCTTTCTTTTTTACCTGTTCCTTTTACTAGTGTCTGTTTCCTTTCTACTTTTAAAAATAATTTCACAATCTCTTCTTTTATTGTTCTTACTCTACCTATTTTATTTCTGTCCCAAACATGTTCCATATTTAGACTTTTCTCATATTTTTCTAATTATTCTTTCCTAATATTCTTTCACTTAACTTCATTGTGATCTTATCATTGTCTATCTCACCACTATGCATTGTATTTTTCTAAAGGTTTTTATTTATTTAACACAGAGATAGCACAAGTACGCAGAGGAGCAGGCAAAGGGAGAAGGAGAACCAGGCTCTTTGCAGAGCAGGGAGCCCGATGCGGGGCTGATTCCAGGACACTGGGATCATGACCGGAGCTCAGGGCAGCAGCTTAACTGACTGAGCCACCCAGGCGTCCCACACTGTTTTTCTTATCCCCTTGTGTGTATTGTGCAACCAGAGAAAACTTTCAAAGTCATCTATCTTAAACCACTTCTCCTCAAAGGAGAAAAGTGAAGCCTGGAAAGACGGGTGGACCTCCTCTGAGTCAAAGTGTTAGTGACAGTGGTAACTGCACAGGAAGTCTCCTGACTTCCACTAAACTTCATCATGTGAGCACTCAGCCTCAAAAATCTACAACTCAGTTGTTTTTGGATAAGCACCTACTTCATGCCAGGCCATGTCCATGGTAAGTAACTAAAGGTCTTATCATTGTTGTAGTGTTCATGGCAATGATTCTCAATGGGCTGAGGTTGGTGATTATTCGTCACAGGAATCACAGTCTCCCAACACAGCCTAAATTACTGACCAGGAGTAAGATGGCTGTTGGTCACTATCTCTTGAGTGATTTTCCATTTATGTTTCTCATAATAACAATAATAACAGAATGAACATGAAATTGGTACAGTACCAGAAAATATTTAAATATTAACATCTTTGGGTACCTATGAGGAAGCTAAAACTTCTAACACATATGGTATAACCAGGCACCCACAAAATTCTCTTACTCCGAAGCTTCGAGCACTTTTGCAGAAAAAATAAAAATGAACTTTTCACTAAATAATATATGCTAAAATATGTATTTTTTGACATTAAATTTTCAAAGCTTTGAAAAGAATTGTCTTGATTTGCATAATATCCTTGTGTTGCAATTCAGCTTCAAACATTAGAGGAAAAAGAGGCAGAGATTAATATGTTTTTAACACAGATTAAAATGTACCTGTCAAAAATAGCTCCATAGGAAATGTGTTTTTTCATTAATAATCAACATTTTCAACACTGATATTGGTAATATTTTTTAAATGAAGGAAATCCAAAATTAGCATTTGAACTTTGGGACTGTGAATTCATCTCTTGTTTTTTTATGCTAATTTTTTCTTAAATGAGAAAATGTATTTAAGTTATGTAAATAGAGAAATAGGGTTATACTCTCAGAAGTCATAATTAAAATATGCCCCCAAATGTATTTTTTTTAATTTAAGGAAAATCACTACTAACAATGATCAAGCACCAACCATTATCTATTATTCAGATTGCATTTACAGTATTTGCCTTAACAAAATTTGTTTCAACATCAATAGATTTATAGTAAATATGTTGGCATGCAAACAGTGTCGGTATTCAAATTTGTAAAATAATTTTTATGCTTCAGAAATTCAGAGAGAGGCTGTACCTACACAGCTTAATTTTTGTGTTACTTAAACATTAATTACTAAACTCATCATGTAGATTTTCTTGAAATAAAATCACTCTGTAAGTAAAAATTCATCTTATCCTAAAATTCTCCTACTGGCATTTTAAGAATGCACCTTCCAAAAGTAGTGAACACAACAGGGTAAGTCTGTAGTGTTTCTGCTTTCCAGTGTGTTCCCCATAAAAAGTTTATTTTCTTAAGAGTGTTCAGTGTTTTACACTCTTCTTAATGCTGAAGGACAAGCCATTATATATTAATAAATTTTCTAAGTCAGCATAATTTTTTTCAATCAGGTCATATGTCAGAATTTTCAATTAACTTTACATTTTAATTCAATAGATTGCAAACTTCAATGGCAAGAAGATCATTTCTGGGGTGCTCATGAAAAATACAGATCTTGAGCCTCAACCAAGGGAATCTGTGTTAGCAGATATGGAGTAGCATAGGAGAAGCTCTTTTAACAAAACCATAGTGTTACTCCTTCGGTTGTCTTCACAATACACTTGGAAAAATCCTGATTTAATTAATTCTCTGATAGCAGCTACCTATGCAAGAACCTTCTGTTATTCACTAAGCATTCCTTGTATTTCTTTCTTCCCTTTGTCTCCTTTCCATCTCTTCTTTTTCATCTTTCCCTTTCTCCCCCTCCTTCCTGATGATAGTCTCCATTGAATAGATACAAAATGTACTTTATATGAGTTACCTTGTATAGTATCTCTTGGATGTTAATGTATGCTGAGAGATACCATGATATATGCATAATTATAACATCTGAAGACTATCTTGATATTACATTTCATCCATTCACAGCATAAATTACTTAGGTGCAAAATAAAGCCTGTTTGGAGGATAAAAAAGATACAATCTGGATAGTATTGAAAATGAACTACATTGGAAAAAAACAAAAACAAAAAACCTTAAATGTACCTGCTAGTTAGAAGTAGTAAATGGAAGGTCTTGAAATGTGAGGCTTTTTTTTTTTTTTTTCTGACCAGAGTATACTGGTAATAAGTCTGTCAGACTGAGAACTGTTCCAGTAACATTATCTGGACTAGAAGCCAAAACTCTACTTTGTGTCCAGCTGACAAGGTGAAAAATGACATCAGCAAAACAAGCACTTCTCCCTTTGATTGTACTTCTGACACCACTAAATGTCAGGTCAGAAACTACCATACTAGGAACCACAGAGCCTGATTTAATTTTATTCGGCTTTATTTTTCCAAGGATAAAAAGGAAATTAGATTCATCTGGCCTTGAAATATTCTTATTGAAGTAATTTTACAAATATTTTAGAGCTTTCTTAAAAGCACAACTAAGTTATTGTGACTAGATATTAAAGTCAGGAAAAGCAAATGGGAAGTAGCATACTTAATAAATGTTTTCATAACTCTCCATCCATGAATCTCAACTATTAACTAATAATAAATTTAACCACTGAGCTGTTCTCAGTGGTTGCACTTATAAAGTGACATGTTATCTCCTAGAAAAAAAACTTTAGTTGGTTTTCTTAATGTTTCACAGATTTCTGAAACTTCACTTAAGTAAAATCCACATAAACCTTTTTTAAATGCTGTAATCTGAAAGAATTCTGTCTACAAGCTTCTTATATTAGGGATGCTGCTGCCTGTGTATCATTATCACACTGTCTCTACTTTTATTTTGAAATTTATGATAAAGTGACAGAATACACCACTAGTCACTGTCATGTTAAGATAAATTAATAACCACTTCAAGATGCTATGAAAGGTACATTTCCAATATAACCATTGTCTCAAATTGTTTATAACTAAAACAGTTTTATTTGAGATATTTTATAATGGGTTTAAGCAAATTCGCAACTTACGCTAAAAGAGCTGGGGTTTTTTTGTTTTGTTTTGTTTTTCTTTTTTTTTTTAATTGTTGTTTGTTTTACTGAGATACCACCTCATACCTGTCAGAATAGTGAAAATCAAAAACACAGGAAACAAAAGGTATTGGCGAGAATGTGGAGAAAGGGGAACCGTCCTGCACTCTCAATGGGAATGCAAACTGGAGCAGTGTAGATGTTCCTCAAAAAGTTCAAAACAGACTTGCCCTACCATCCAGCAACTGAACTACTAGATATTCACCCAAAGAATACAAAAAATGTTACTTTGAAGGGGTACATGCACCCCAAAGTTTATAGCAGCATTATCAACAATAGCTAAATTATGGAAAGAGCCCAAATGTCCATTGACTGGTGAGTGAATAAAGAAGATGAGATACACATACACGCACACACACACAAACATACACCATGGAATATTAATCATCCATACAAAAGAATGGAATCTTGCCCTTTGCAATGATGTGGATGGAGCTAGAGAGTTTTATGCTAAGTGGTGTAAGTCAAAGAAAATACTATACGATTTCACTTGTATGTGGAATTTAAGAGAAAAAAATGATCATAGGTGAAGAAAAGAGACAAACTAAGAAACAGACTCTTAACAGTAGAGAACAAACTGATGGGAGCTGGGTAGGGAAATGGGCTAAATAGGATAAAGGAGGGCACTTATTACGATGATCTTGTTGTATGTAAGTGTTGAATCAAATAATCACAAAAAGCTGATCACCTGAAACTAATATTACACTGTATGTTAAGTGGAATTAAAAAAAAAAAAAACTTAAAAAAAGAAAAAAAAGTTTAAAAAAATGTTTAAAAAGGCTAAGTCGTGTTACGTCACTGCTGTTAGGAATATAACTCTGCATAACTTTTTTTTTTTATGTTGTTCAGTCAACAAATATCAGCCTTAAAAATATGCACACCTTTGACATCATTTTAGAAATTTATTCTGAGTAACTAAAAAGGCAACACTCATAGTGACAGAGATGCTCATCATAGCACTGCAATGAATTAAATACATTCTAAAAGTGCAAAAGTAGGGGTCTACTTTAAAACTATGGTATATTCCAGGAATGCTCAGTGACTCAGTAGGTTAGCGTCTGACTCTGGATTTCAGCTCAGGTCATGATCTCAGCACAATGGGATCCAGCCCTGCATCAGGCTGCCTGTCCCTCTCCTTCTGCTCTTCCTCCCCACTCTCTCTAAAATAAATGAATAAAATCTTAAAAAAAAAACTATGATATATTCCAAAAAGTACTATACAGATAATTCTGACTTACAGATGTGAAGACTGTCAAAATGTACTATTATAAAATGTCTGATTATAATTTGTGTACCCTTATTATGCGTTATGTGGTCACATTTTTAAAAATATACACATAACAGATGTACATGCACATTTATATAAATAGAAAGGAAGATAGATAGATATTTAAAATATTCAAAATACATTCTAATATATTAACAGTTATTGTGTCTGGGAAATGGAATTATAAGTACTTTTTCTTTTTAATTCAGGCTGCTTACTGATTTATAGCTCTGCTATAAACATGAGTATTTTGTAGATAAACAATATTGAGAGTATTGTGCAAATTTTAAAAACCAAATTTCTAGAGTATAATACCACAATTAAAATAGAGATTTGACAATTTTAGGGGCACCTGGGTGGCTCAGTGGGTTAAAGCCTCTACCTTCAGCTGAGGTCACGATCCCAGGGTCCTGGAATTGAGCCCCCGCATGGGGCTCTCTGCTCAGCAGGGAGCCTGCTTCCCTTCCTCTCTCTCTGCCTGCCTCTCTGCCTACTTGTGATCTCTGTTTTTCAAATAAATAAATAAAATCTTAAAAAAAATAAAAGGTTTTAGCAACATAAACAATTCTGTTTGGAAAAATGTAAATACACAAAATTGTATACCTGCTAAGAGTCCAAATTTGGATATAAAAGTTATCTAGAATGGAACATAGGACATTGATACTAATGATTTAGTACTAGGTTCTGGAATTGAGTTTTTTTTTTTTTTAACATTTTAAATGTTAATACCATTATAAAACTATTTGAAAGAAAAGTCTGAGTTCACATATGTATATCCAAAATCATAGTTATAAATAGGAAAGGCCTGTCCTAATGTTTACACATTCAGTATTTCTTTATTTCTGAACGTCTGGTATATGGGTAAGGTCATTACTGACTATAAAACTAGAATATGGGCAGTGACTACATGAGCCTAAGTATTTAGATTAAAAGTTAACAAGTATGATCATATGAATATTTTATTTATATTTGTGTATAGGCAATAGTGTCTATATATTTTTGAAAGGACAAAAGCAAATCCCAGGAGTTGAAAAGTAATCCATCAACACTTAATACCTTAATTATATCAAGCATAACACTGAGTATGCAAACACTCTTAGAATCCTAAAACTACACAAGAAATATCATATAATGAGTTTAAGTGTAGAAAATAACTACCATGGCATCATTATTTCATTTACAAACATCCATAATACATAACCATTGTGCTAGACTCTGGCATGTAAGTCCCTTATTCAGTCACATTAAGACACAGTCCCTGCTGACTGAACAGTATGATCTGGTTCTCCCACAGTTCAATGACCATAAGTATATGAACTTTTATTTCTGGTCTCAAGGCCTTCAGTGGACAAAAACTGCAGACTGTTCTTTGTGGGATGGAAGGTAGTTCATGGGTTAATATAAAATAAGATGGAATTTTCCCCATACAAGTCTTTCTTAAACATTTAATTACACTCATTACTGGGAAGGAGTTCAAGAAAGTAAATAAAGTAAAATCAGACTGAAGGAAGAAGCAAGCTATTAGATGAGTAATCAATGGTTTTGGGAGATTAACAATTTGTTTGTTTTTTTTTTAAGATTTTACATATTTGAGAGAGAGAAAGCACAAGAAAGCACAAGAAGTGGAGGGTCAGAGGGAGAAGCAGACTCCCTGCTAAGCAGGGAGACTAATGCGGGACTTGATCCTGGGACTCCAGGATCATGACCTGAGCGGAAGGCGGTTGCTTAACTAACTGAGTCATCCAGGTGCCCCAGAGATTAACAATTTGTAAAATGTTCATACTCTATCTTGTTGAGTGTGCATTCAGAGTATTGACTCATTCTAAGATGACAGTTTTTTAGAACCGTGGTCTACATACTAAAATAGAATGAGAAATCAGAAAAGTCAGAAGAGACAAGTAATTTAAGATTAAAAAAAAAAGAACTACAGCTATATTAATTGAACTGGAATGATTTAATATGCAAAATAAACATTGAGAAATATGCTTTAAAATATTGATCTAAATTTTGTTATAGTAATTATGAAGATAAATAATTTCACCTAATTACTGCAAATTTACCATTTAAATTGCAGAGAAACTATCTTTATCAATTTCCGCCATTAATTCCTTTTATAGAGACAGGTCATATGAAGGAATATTATAAAATTCCCCTCACCAAAAGCTTTGATGGAGGAAAGACTATCATCAAATAAATCAATACTTAGTGGTCATTACACTGTACTAAGCACAGTGAATGCAAAGATTAATATAGATCCTAACCTAACTGAGGGAATTGTTTAATGGGAAACAGAGAAAGTTTTCAAAATACTTCCAATATATGGTAATATTATTACTACAAATTGTAGTTCACATATATTGTGCTAAGGCAACATGGAGACAGTTACTAATTTTCCATGTAATAATCAGAGAAAGCAAGTGACACAGTGGGAATGACATTTGGGAGATAATTTGCAAGATAGGCATGACTTGATCAAGTTGAAAAGTGTGAACAACCTTCTAGACAGAAAGTAAGAGCATAGTCCAAGGCCTGAAAGTATGAATGTGTGTGATATTTTGGAGGCCTTCTGGTGTGGCTACTAAAAAGTTTGTATGAAAAATGGCTAACAGACACATGAAAAATTGTTCATCATCATTAGCCATCAGGGAAATTCAAATCAAAACCACACTGAGATACCACCTTACACCAATTAGAATGGCCAAAATTAACAGGACAGGAAACAACAAGTGTTGGAGAGGATGTGGAGAAAGGGGAACCCTCATCCACTGTTGGTAGGAATGCAAATTGGTGCAGCCACTTTGGAAAACAGTGTGGAGATTCCTTAAGAAATTAAAAAATAGAGCTTCCCTATGACCCTGCAATTGCACTACTGGGTATTTACCCCAAAGATACAGATGTAGTGAAAAGAAGGGCCATCTGTACCCCAATGTTCATAGCAGCAATGGCCACAGTCGCCAAACTGTGAAAAGAGCCAAGATGCCCTTCAACAGATGAATGGATAAAGAAGATATGGTCCATATATACAACGGAATATTATGCCTCCATCAGAAAGGATGAATACCCAACTTTTATATCAATATGGATGGAACTAGAAGAGATTATGCTGCATGAAATAAGTCAAGCAGAGAGAGTCAATTATCATATGGTTTCACTTGTGAAGCATAAGGAATAACATGGAGGACATTAGGAGAAGGAAAGGAAAAGTGAAGTGGAGTAAACTGCAGGGTGAAATGAAGCATGAGAAACTGTGGACTCTGAGAAACAAACTGAAGGTTTTGGAGGGGGAAGGGGGAAGGGGTGCATGAGCCTGGTGGCGAGTATTAAGGAGGGCACGTACTGCATGGAGCACTGAGAGTGGTGCATAAACAATGAATCTTAGAACACTGAAAATAAAATAAATTAAAAAAAATTTGTATGAAAGTTAGATTGTATTAAGACTGGGAAAGGCCCAGTTTGTTATGTAGGTAATGAGGAGCCCCTGATGATATTTCATGAAGGGCATGAGTTATCAGACCTGTCCAACTAGAACCTTAGCTCCTAACACACAAGGAAAATAGAAATGGAAAGGATGCTGGAAGATCCATACCCTTAAAGCCAAAAGTTGTCAATATTTCATGAAAATACAGTGCTTGATGGTACTGAATGATGGAGAACAGTGAGCACTGATTTGGACTTTAGTACCATCTCAGTTGTGCTGTGGAAGTAAAAACCTGAGTACACAGAACTGAAGAATAAACAGAAGCAAGGTGAAGTCGTGTGTATCAACTACCATTTCCATAAAGTTGCTCATCAAATAAAAAAACACACAATGAGTCATGTGGCTGTTGTTTGAGAAAGAGGCAGAAATCCTGAAAGACACTGTGGTTTAAAATAAACAAGAGAAAAAACAAGGGTACTGTAGGATGATAAGAAGGAGACAGTGGAAAAGAAGACATCAAAGGTATGAGAGAAATATGGCAAAATCCCAGGTGAGGAAAGGAAAGCGACTGGGAACACAGGTGTAAAATTTGGAAGGTGATACTACTTTGTGGGAGAGAGAGAAGCTGGAGAGGGGACATGGGGATATTTGGAGGTTGAGGGATATAATTTGGGAGAGTTCACACCTAACAACTGGTTTTCCAGCAAGTTAGTTGAATGACTGGTAACAGTAGTAGGATTGAAGGGTTGAAAAGTATAGTGAGATTTTAACTGGCTGCTTTGGGCAATGAAAACATATGCCATTTTGGATAGAAAAAGGGGCAGCAAAGTAGCCTGGAAAAACCCTATGAAGACAGAGATTATGAGTTGTATTGGAGTCAATAAGTAGTTACCAGATTCTCAGATGAGCTGCCATTTGATATGGGTCATTAAAGAAGTCACAGGATTTCAATAAGTAAAGAAAGATGATAAGGGCATTTCAATAAGAGAAATAAACATAAAGGCCTAGAGAAGACTAAGTATGTGAGGTTTACAGGCAAAATAATATGGGGGCAGTTGTCCAATAAAAGGTATATGGTAGAATATTAAAAAAGAAGAGAAAAAAAAGATATGTCTAGAAGGGGACAAGAGACACCACCGGAAAGATAGATTAAGATAGATGGAGAGGACCCTGAGTGCCACATAAAGAAATGTGAAATTCATTCTATGGCAAATAGGGGGAAAGGTTTTAATAAGGTAATTGAATTAGCAGAGGATTTTTAACAGGGTAACTCTGGTAGGAATGTGGAAGCCAGACTTGATTGATGGAGACTGTATTTATGTAACCATCTACCTGGAAAATCTTATTTCCAGCCATTTACACCAATAAATTCTAAAGACTCTAACATGCTTTACAAAAGCCATTGGTTTAACCAACTGAGCTGATTCATTAATCAAATAATTAGTTGAATTAGATTTGTGTTTCAGCTGACAGTTGTTTCAGTAAATACACATCACTATGAACTTTTTGTTACACTATGCTATTCTTCACAAGATTCATGAACATTCAGAAATTAAATATTAAGATTTTACATTCTCTGTCAACATTTTTTGAGTTCCCCATCCTCTAATCAGACGTGGTAAAAACCATTGCTTCCACATTACAAGTGAATACAATTTGAAACTTGAAACACAAAGAAATTAACCAAGCATCATCCTACTTTTCTTTCTGCTTCCATAATGTGATGCAACCACATATTGCCATGTTTGCTTCCCATATCAAGTAGCGTTCTTGTTTCCAAGAGTACAGTAAAATTAATTCACCTACTCAATGTATTTAGACTGTATTTAATATTCAGTTACTGTGGCATTTGTGTTTGTGTATGTGTGTGGGCGTGCACGTGCGCCTGTGTGTCTGTTTACTTAATTAGAAAGAGAAATCATCTGAGATTTGGAGATTTGGGTACATGTCTAAGTTTTACAAAATTGAGCTTTGTGTCCTTAGATGTATCAGTTAAATTTATTGCATTTCAATTTCTTCAAGCGAAAAGTAAAGGAGCTGGATTATTTGCTTTCCTTGCCTGAGGCTCTAAAATACCATTCATTTTTAAAAATATGCTTCATTATTGTGGGCTTTCAGTGTCTTGCAAATCCTATAATCTATGTGGCAAAAGGTTCAGCTTAATCGTAGGCTGTGTCCTCTGCTGTGGTTCAGACATGTCTGGACACATTTGTCAAGCTAATGGGACAGACTGGAGAGGAGTGGATTTATGCATTCCATGTGAGTATCCTTCTTTGGCTTAACAAAGAAAGGGTGAGCACTGTGTGCTTGGTTAATAATTATTGGGGAGATCAAAAATGGAAAGGATAGGATAGAGACTTTCTTTTTGCTGAGTTTGGAATCTGTTTGAAGTCCCAAACTGAAGGAGAGTGATGCTGATAGTCTCTAAGAAAAAAAGCATGACACCGAGCAGGGGAGAGGAGCATTTTTATTAAGGACAGAATGTTTGATGAACCCATGCCCTGGGAACACCAGGGCAGAGGAGCAGACTTTTCCATTATACACATGGGCAACAAGCAATCAAAATAATTAAATTAATGTTATACATATTAATTAAGCCTATAGACACGGGCCAATGGAGCTAGAGAAAACCGAAATTAAATTTGGTCATGATCTCATCAGCAGCACAGACTTCTTTTTGCTTCTGCCACAGAATAAAGTATTTATATTACACAGTTTGTGGGGTAAGTAAGTAAGCAAGCCTACTTGGCCAAAGGCATTTCTGGCTCTGAAGTCAGCTGCTTGTTCTTCCCCCTCCTCTCTCCGTTTAGACACACATCTGTCTTTGGTCCCACGACAGCTATTTTCACCCATAATGATATTCTTCCTTTTGTACAATAATTTCATATAAACTAGTCTTGATTCATAATGTTTGAGCTAGTTCGAAATCAGAAGCCTGTTAATTTTTAAAAATCTGTCCTAACAATGTTTAACTTCTCTGACATGTCAGTAGCAAATGACATAGTTGGTCCACACCCTCTTTCTAGTAAAATGTTTATTACTGAAATTCTCAGCTAAGATTCCCCAAATTTCTCCCTGTTTCTTCTTCCTCCCCTTGCTAGTGCTTTCCTGATTCAGATTTTTTTAGCATTCCTCCCAGCTCCGTGTTTCTCTGCCTGTTTCCATCATTTGTCCTCCTCTAATCTAGGTGATCTCAATCGAAGACATGCTGATGATTCCCACATTGCCTCCAGCCGGAACTCTCTCCTAACTCCAGAGGAAAATAACCAACCACACACCCAACCTCTCTATATAAATGTCCAAAAGGCATCACAAGCTAAACACACCCAAAAACGAACTCTTCATTTTCCCTCCTCCCTAGTCCCCCCAAATTTTGCTCTCCCCATACTCTAACTGCTCAGGCAAAAAATCTAGTATTCCTCCTAAATCTTTTTCCACACATTGAACTGAATCTGTCCACATATCCATCTATCAATAGACACACTGAATCTAAACACTCAATTCTTCACCCTCTCCCTAGCCCAAGACACCATGCTATCCCTCCTAAAATGCTAAGAGAGCTTTCTCACTAGTCTTTTGCATCTACTCTTGCCTCTTGCAATCAATTCTCTATGCCCAGCAGCCAGCATGATCTTTTATTTTTTTAAAAAGATTTTATTTATTTATTTGACAGACAGAGATCACAAGTAGACAGAGAGGCTGGCAGAGAGAAGAAGGGAAGCAGGCTCCCTGCTGAGCAGAGAGGCTGATGTGGGGCTCGATCCCAGGACCCTAGGATCATGACCTGAGCTGAAGGCAGAGGCTTTAACCCACTGAGCCACCCAGGCGCCCCCAGCATGATCTTTTAAAGACACAAATCAGAGCAAGTCACTCTGATGGTCAAACCCTTCAGGATTTCCTTTTTAAATGGCATAAAATCCAAACTCTTCTCTACTACAAGGTCACTTCCTATCTCTCTGAAATTCATTTCTTACCCTACTCTCCACTTTGACACTCTCCATTCTACGCCCAAACCACCTCTGTTTCACGGTGTTGGTAGTCACTGTTCACTCTGCTTAAAATGTTCTTTCAGATCTTCATGCAGGTGACCGCTTCAGTCATTTCTCCAATGGAAGAGCACCTTCTCAGAGAGGCCTTTTTCTAACTGTCTTAACTAAAATAGCATCTCCAGTACACATCCTCCTTCTATTTGCCTACCTGCTTCAGTTTTCTTAGTAGTACTTACGACTACCTGGAATTACATCGTTTTTTTGCACATCATCTGTTTTCTCTGTAAGTGTAAACAGAAAATCAGTCTGCTTTATTTTTTGTATATACGGCACCTACAGCAATACTGACATAGAGTAAATATTCAATGCTACTTGTTAAATTAATGATTAACTATTTCCCCCCAAACCTCTTTATTGTGCATTCCCTGCCTTGGTGGGTGGTACCACTTCTTACTCTTCCTCCACAGCATGAAATCTAGAAGTAATGTGTGGCCTTTTTTCCTCACTACTGAAATCCAATGAGCCAGTAGTTTCTAGTAAGATTCTCCCTCCAAAATCTTCTCTTGCCTTCTCTATGGCACTGCCTTGCTGTAATGGTGTCTATGCTTGTGAGTTTGTGTGTTTCTGTTTTAACATTTTATTACCTGTGTTTGGATTTTGTAGCAATTTCCTCACTGGTCTCCTTTATCTAAATCTGGACTCCTTCCCCCTCCCTTTACCCAAAAGTATTCAATGTTTTCTATGCTGTGAGTTTGTTCAGTTATGTTTCTTGCTCTAAACCCTCCACTATCTTCCAACAGCCCAGAGGGAGATGTCTGAGGAATCAGATGGATGTCTAAAGATTTTCACTCCTATCCTGGGCAGGACCTTACTTCCTCTCATGCTTTCATGCTGGAAATTTAAAGCCAATGGACTTAGCATTCTGGAGCCACACATGACATTTTGCCCATCAACATCTTTGCACAGAATAGTCTTTCTACTTTGAATATCCTGCTCCTATTATCTTCCTCCTTCTAGAAAACTTGCCATTTTTAAAATGCAGTTTTGAGGTTCTTTTCTCCAAGAAACTTTTCCTTAGTCTCTGGACTGAGTATCTCTTTCTTCAGGATCACTTCTGTATTTTAACCGTGCTTCCACTGTTTCACACTGTATTCAGTGTTCCCATTCACTGCCTTAAATGTTTGCCTCTCCTACTAACCTGAGAACCCTTCAGAGGCGAGAACAATGTTTTATTCATCTTCTGATCCTCTAGATGAAGATCTAGAACAGACTTGAAGCACATAAGGCTTGTGAATACATGAATATTTGCTGAACTCAATGAAAATATACTTCCACAAACTTAGGTATAGGTTAGTTGTTTTTCAATAAACCATCCATTTTAATGAGTTTATTTTAAATTTTATTTAAACGTCTCATCCCTCGACTTGCAAAATAAGTCTGTCACTAAGGAAGGGGTAGCAGGAAGAGGTCCTTTAATTTTAAAGTGCATCTTGTAGAGAACTGCTTCATACTAGATATCAGAACAATGGGAACATCACAAGAAGAAAGTATAAGCAGGAAGAAGGAAAGTGAGATAAGAATAGGCAAGGCACATAGGTACATTCATTGGTGACTGGTTAGAACCCACCAAACGGAAATGATTCTATATGGTTTACTAATAAAGCAACTATATTACATGATTTCAGCTTCCCTGCTTAATGTCTACTGTTCAACAGGGATGAAAGTATACACGTCTGAAAAAAAAAAAATCCAAATCCAGATCTGAAGAGCAGGACTTGAGGAAAGGAAGGTTGCTTTGTCTCCAGATAGCCAAAGCGAGCAGAAGCATTTTGTAGACAAGGAGGTGGAAGCCTTCAGTTCAAGTCAGTGAGGAAATTTAATGAAGTGGAGCCTCCATGCCAAGCCCTTAACTACTCTGAAGCTCCATTCTCACTTCTGTAACATAGGGAAATGATTCCTAAGGACCAAGGGCCCTGCACTCCAGTGGGGCCAGAGCGCTGACAGGTCTCAGTGTGCGCAGGCATCTCTCTGCAAATCTGCAAGTGAAGCTTTTTCTGCTTGAAACACCCTCCTTTGTCCCTGCTCCTCACTGCTGAGATTCAAATGAAAAGTATTCCCAGAGAGCTTTCCATTACTGCCCCAGGAAGCATTGAATATTTCTGCACATAGTCCGTTTTCCAAACTTAGTTGTTCATATGTCTGTCTCCTCTTACTAGACAGAGAGAGTGGGAGTCATGTTGTTCTCCACCTCTGTGTACCAGACACTTCTGTCATGATGTTTGACTGATGTTAGACACTTAATGCATATGTGTGGAATAAATACAGAGATGACAGATATAAGGGATTACCACCATGGCTCATTCATTTCCACATACTGGCTTACTTCAGCTGCTAGATGGGCCTTAATAGAGAGTAGACTATTTTTTTTTTAAAGATTTTATTTATTTATTTGACAGACAGAGATCACAAGTAGGCAGAGAGGCAGGCAGAGAGAGAGGAGGAAGCAGGCTCCCCATCGAGCAGAGAGCCCGATGCGGGGCTCGATCCCAGGACCCTGGGATCATGACCTGAGCTGAAAGCAGAGGCTTTAACCCACTGAGCCACCCAGGCGCCCCTAGAGAGTAGACATTTTAGTCATAGAATGTTTTCTCCAAAAACAAACAAACAAACAAACAAACACCCTAGGAACTCAGGGAAATAAGATATACTTCATGTCTCTGGAAATATTTTTCAAATAGCTTCTATCATGACCTGTGAGATTCTTTTCTCTTAATTTTACAAAGGAGGATATATAGCACAAATACAAATATACATAAAGGTTGTGGTTTTTTTTTTTTTCTTCTACACTATTTTTTCCCCACAAAGGATACCTACAAATAGATACCTAAGAAATCTCACCCTGGTGTCTGGCAATTCATTCTATTTTATTTCATTTACAGAAGGAATTGGGTCTACATTGTTATGAATGGGCAAAGGTATTCCCTGGACTGATTGTATCAGAACTTACAGAAGCAAACATTTCATTTCACAGTTTTCTGAATTTGGGTCATAATAGTAGAACTGTCACCGAGACAACCTGAGACCTATGCAGTGAACCTCAGAGATGGGCCAAATATAGTCTCAGAAGATCTGTATTCATAAAGTGCTTAACTAAAGCTTTCAGACAAAATAGGAAATTCTCAGAAATCACTTGGAAAGTCTGTAGCAGAATGAGTACAGACACTCTGGTATAAAAATATGCATCATGCTCAAAAGAATGGCAAAGACAATGAGAATACAAAGAATGGAGGAGTTGTCAGGCTGAATAGGATTTAGATTTGTATGAATACAAGCCTTCAAAAAAATTGAAGGAAAATCACATCTAGGCAGATTCCAGTCAATAATGCAGTACACAGAATATGCTTATAAGTGGTAAAACACAGAATGAAATATCTTGGACTGATAAGGAGTCCTACCTAGATGCCAAGTGGTATATATATGAGGTAAATATACTTATCCATTTAATTCACTACCAGCCGATGATACGTAATTATCATTAGTACAAGTGAAGAACAATAGGATTCAAGAAGCTTATGAAACCTGACCAAGTAGCAGAGGAAACTTTGAACTCAAATCTTCCTGGCTCCAAAGCTCCTCTTTACAATTTTCACACCAGTGATTCTTAAGCACAGCTTATCATTTACTTGGCACCCACACCAGAAGAGATTCACAGGGATGGAGCCTGAAATTCTACAAATCTAAGATTCTACATTATAAAAAGCCATTAACACACATAAAGTATGAAGCCTGCAAGCCTGTCTAGTTTACGGATGGATAAGAAAAGAAAAGAAGATAGGTT
Source organism: Taxidea taxus jeffersonii (assembly GCA_003697995.1). Lineage (NCBI taxonomy): Eukaryota > Metazoa > Chordata > Mammalia > Carnivora > Mustelidae > Taxidea > Taxidea taxus. The sequence continues at coordinate 8,285 of RCUC01088419.1, read as the reverse complement.
AGAAAAGAAAAAGAAAAATACTGCTCTAGGAAAATAATTATTAGGAATTTTTGGATTCTGTTGGGAATTTGATGAAGGGTACAAACTTTCTCTTCAGAATGCTTTGCATTTTAATTCAAGGTGTTCATGGACACCTTCAAGTTCATTCATGAACATTTCATGTTTACTTAATACTTAAATCTTAACCTTTTTCCAAGGACTTGTGACAATTTTGGCTTTTAGATTCCCCATAAATATTCAACCTTTAAAAATTAAAACTTGACTGAGGAAAAATTCTGATGTTTTGATTTGAGGAAAACATTGATTTGACCTCTAGCTAGCTAAGAGCACCTTACGATTTGCATTTTTATCACTGTATCCTTGCATCTGATTATTTTAAGAAGAAATATATAATTGCTCCTGTTTTTCATAGTAACCTTTAGCTTCTTGAATGTCTTACCAGCCTTCATTTGGAAAGAAAATATCTCCTTTATTTTGGACCTCTGTGCCTTTCTATACTATAGACGTTATTTCAAGACATATTTTTTTTTTCCTCCAGGATAATTTAATTTACACAAAGTTTATAAAAGATAACTTTAACTTCGTATTTTTATCTGCCTTCTTTTGAAATGCCATTGGCTGATTACAGGACTTAGGATGTATGATTGTTAAAGTCATGAATTTCCAATAGCATATGCATGAAAAAGCAGTTAACAGTATCACTGGACACACCTGACAGTTCAGGGGCCCTGGAGTTTTAATGGCCCCACATGCCTTCACTTTCACTTTCATGAACATGTTACCAAAAATCATCCTAACTTGGCTCCACCTAGGTATCTATGGCTTTAGTCAGCATTTTATATAATCTCAAAATTAACAAAAATAATTATGGTTAAGAATAATAGAATTTATGAAAATCTTCATAGAACTTCCCCAGGAAATCAAGAACAGTCTGTTTGAGCTACATGAATTGAATGAAAGAGGAAACACAATATTCTGTTATCTTAGGACTCCAACAATGCCTGGCATTAAAACTTTTAGAATTATCTAGGCACAGTTAACAATCATATAGAGGGCAAAATCAAGCTGGATTTAAGCGACAGAACTCCAATACCTTTCTGATCCTTTCTGCACACAGACCTCTCAGGGAGGATTAATGGCTGGAGAAGAGCTCCCAATCCTTGATTCAGCCTCTTACTGAACTGTATTGCTATCAGGCATATGGTGCATCACTGTAGCTCTCATTTCCTTCAAAACTACAAAGGAAATAAAGACCACCAGGCTGTTGATGTGCTAATTGCCACATCTCGGGTAAACTACTTAATTTCTTTAGGCCTCACCTTGTATGTAAAGTGGGAATAATAATACTGCTTGCTTTATAGGGTTGGTGTGAATATTAAGTAGATGAGCATATAAAGTGATACATGATATGAGCTCAATATGTTACAGCTATTACCACAGCATAAATTTCTTCCCCACACTGCATCTCATTTTATAGAAGAATAAAATGAGTTGGCTTGCATTTCAAACTGATTCTACAGCTTTAATAATTCTTATATTTTATTAATCTGTATTTATGGATTAGTATGAAATAACACACACATGGGCACACACAGACACACATACACACTCTCAAAATATAAAGATGGGTTAACATCATATGGTTCTCCCTTACGGGATTATACTTTGAAAGCCACATTTGCTTTGGCTATAGCTTTGAATCATTTCCAAATTTAAAGGATACATAAAATTTGCTAATATACATAAGCAATTTTACCATCTAGGAGTCCCACTGTTGGTTTGGTTATACTGTAGAAAGTAAGAAACAAGATATTTAAGCTGAAATACTGTTTCTCACATACAAGTCCCAAACTGCACAGGCGATTTTTAACACTTAGGGTTCTAATGAGACAGCTTTACATGCATCTTGAGAAAGCAGTAGTGGAATGGTTCACTCCGTCATGGATGGAAGGATGGTAAATAACACTAACAGTACACAGTTTGCAGATTTAAAATAGGAAGGATTATTTCAATGATGAATGAGACGGTAACCCATATAAACTAATTTGTAAATAGGGTGATAATTTTATCCAATTAAAAATTTAAAAGACAGGGTATAACCTTGAAGAAAATTATGGATGTCCTAAGAACAAATGCATGCACAGAGCTAAGAACATAATTCACACTGTACTGTGTAGATAAAGGGATAATCTATGGCTATAAATAGTGTATATATTACACACAAAGAATTCTAAAGATACAGTAAATTCTAACCCACTGAGCCACCCAGGCGCCCTGATACAGTAAATTCTAAACATCAAAATCCAGCTATCACCCACAAGAGTGGAATGCCTCAGCAGCACAGCACTGCGATATCCAAAGAGCCCAGAAGACCTGTGCTAACTCCCTCTACTTAGTTACAAGTAAGTGCCCATGACGACTTGCATTAGGCTTATTAAGAAACCCCAACTGAACCATAAAGCAAATATTTTAAAGAGAACAGAAAAAAAATTACCAGAAATAATTCTGAATGCTTGATAACAAGAAATGATGGAACAAAAACAAACAAAGGAAAAGTAGCAGCTATCTAGAATGGCCAGAAATGTTCTTCCTGGAGGTAAGGAATGGTATTTGCACAAGGATCATCCTGCCAGGTCTTTACAGTGATGGAGGTATTACATAGTGTCCACGGGGTAAGCCTAGGCATTTTCTCACGTATCTGAATCCAAATACTTCCAGCTGGGAGCTAAGTATTCTAGTTATTAATATCAAAGAGTATTCTATGCAGAACTTCTGTATTAACATTTTAAGATCAGGGGCGCCTGGGTGGCTCAGTGGGTTAAAGCCTCTGTGCTCGACTCAGGTCATGATCTCAGGGTCCTGGGATCAAGCCCCATATCAGGCTCTCTGCTCAGCAGGGAGCCTGCTTCCTCCTCTCTCTCTGCCTGCCTCTCCCCCTACTTGAGATCTCTATCAAATAAATAAAATCTTAAAAAAAAAAAAAGATCAGAAAGGGGTTTTTTTGGAGGTCCTGGGTATAAGCAGAAGGAGCAGGCTAGAGGAAGAAGAACGCTAGAACAGGATGGCGGGGGGAACCCGCCCCCCCCCCAGGTGAGAGCACGTATGGACCCTTACGATGGACTACACAGTGAGGTATTTTCACGTTTCACTCCTCCCCATGCTAGTGGTCATGGAGCTTCGAGTAGACCACTTGAAAATCTGACCTGTCCTCCTAAATGACAAATAGGCCTAAAAGGAGAGCAGAGAGCAACAAGCACTAAGGCAAGGGTGAGAGTGGGAGCATGGGTGGGGGGTTATTGACTGTTGAGGGAAAATTAGCATCAGAGTATCCTTGTTTCTGCCCACCAAGAGATGGATTTACAGTGCAGACTCCAGGCTTAAACTGCTTCTGCCAAAAGGGGTTTAAAATGCCAGGGTTCTTGACTGTGAGAGGAGACGTTGATTGTGCAGCACAAATAAAGCTGCCAGGGCAGCATAGACACAGACGTGAAAGAATTCAGGTCAGAGAGATGGAGGGCTGCAGAACCACGGAGCAACCGTCACTTCAGATCACAGGGAACGAAAAGCAAGACCTTACTCAGAATTAAACACCACTTAAAAAGAAGCTAGGCACCTCCTGTGACTTAGGAGTAAGGGAGGTGAAATAAGACCAAGCATTCTAGTTCTGGGGACAGGAGCACTGCCGGTCACTGTTAAGGATCCTCAAGGAACCGGAAGTCAGATCTCCTGCTTGTAGGTTATGATCTATGCTAGCTCCTCAGGGAGGAAGGCACACACAGATTCAACAGCCAATAGGCTGTACTCCCGCATCATTACTGAGTGTGGAATTCAATCATTCTCACCAACACACAGACCTTTAAAATATTTTTTTGTAAAGTAATGTTTAGAGATACTTGACTCAGGAACACCATACATAACTCCTTTAGCCAAGATTCTAGGGCCTACAGATGGTAAAAGAAGGAAAGCAATATTTATCTTTTTACCAGTTTTTTTCTTAATAAAGATTATATTTCTGGCTAAGCGACAAGTTATACTAACACTGCTCTGGTTGACCTCTTGTCCAGTCCTACAGTGAGCTTTCAGACTTTCGACTCAGAAACTTGCCTTTCTGGGCCTTCCAAACCATTACTTAGGTTTGTTCACAAACAGTATTTTAATATCCTTGACTCAGCTAAAAGGTATACTGTCACCTTTAACTGACTTCTAATTTACCTGATTTAGACATAAAAAAAAAATCATTTCCAACATGTAATTTGAATAATACTTTAACCTTGTTCATCAAACTCTCTTGTGGGCTTTACTTTATTTTATCTTCAAGAAACCATTTCAGATTGAGAAGACATGCTCACACTTACATATGTGGAAAATAAGGCATAGTTTCATCATTGAGAGCCAGCAGCTCACTAATGGCAGAGCTAGAAGCTCAAGTCTTCTAACTCGAGAATCTGCAGTGTCTGTACACTGCCCAGCATTCAATTTTTCCCAGTAGGAAACTGAATTTTCCTAAGTAGTCAATTTCCAGAGAAACAACATCAGCCAAAAGAGTAAAAAAATAAAAAAAAAGAGTAAAAATCATCAACTAATTTAACATTTTATATTGGATATCTTCATCATACTAATATTGCAAAGATTTTCATTTTACACATAAATACCTGTATGCACAATCTTTTTACTCTTTTTAAGAATAATAGTCTAGTCATTATCTGCACAGTCATGAATCACTCTGGGAATAGATGTGCATGTAACCACAGTGTGGAAAGACATAAATGAATATTCATTTTAGAATCATGATACTGACAATTTGAACTATTTCCTCTGAATGAAGCCTATTGACAAGTTAGAAATATTACTAAGGAAACTATGTTGTTATTTAAGGATCTAAGATCTTTCTTCTTTCATCAGGCATAAGTCAATTCCAATACAAGCTCATCAGTACTAAATTATTTTGTGAAGTAAATAGTGGTGATGAAGCTCTGTGAGAATCAGAGGGTTTTCCATCCCTTCATCATGTGCTTTTTTTTTTTAGATTTTATTTATTTATTTATTTGACAGACAGAGATCACAAGCAGGCAGAGAGAGGCGGGCAGAGAGAGAGGAGGAAGCAGGCTTCCGGCTGAGCAGAGAGCCTGATATGGGGCTTGATCCCAGGATCTGGGATCATGACCTGAGCCGAAGGCAGAGGCTTTAACCCACTGAGCCACCCAGGCACCCTCATCACGTGCTTATTAACCATAATTAAATTCAGCCACTTCTCTACTCTTTTCCACCCATCCAAACTGCTTAAATCACAAAACATGGCAATAATCTAGAGAATTTTGAGATTCAGGTGAATACAATGCACACTATTAAACTCTGTGAAGGAAAAGAAAACAAGAAAGGGACATGGACTATTCCAGTATCAAGAATTCCTCCTGGGGTGCCTGGGTGGCTCAGTTGTCAAGCGTCTGCCTTCCACTCAGGTCATGATCCCAGCGTCCTGGGATCTAGCCAGGCATAGGGCTCTCTGCTCAGCAGGGGGCCTGCTTCTTCTCTCCCGTTCCCTCTCTCGCTGTGTCTTTCTTTGTCAAATAAATAAAAACCTTAAAAAAAAAAATTCCTCCTGCTCTGCTGATACAAAGCTAGCTCCATTTCATACAGATGATGTACAACTCAAATGAGTGCCGACAAGAAAGTAAAATCGAAGGCAGGAAAATAATTTTTCACCTGTTAGTGAGAAGACTAAAAACACGTTTCTACCTCTAAAGCACCTTGCAACATAATGGAAACCAGGTGAAGCTAAGTTTAAGGCTCGTTTAAAAGTATTAAATAGCTTTCTATTTACTGAAGAAATTGATATATTTGACAGGTGACATTTCTGAGAACTAGACGACTGCCAGTGGAAAAAATTAAATCCATCATAAAGTCTATTACTGAGAAGTAATAAATGGTATGTGGATATGGAAGGAAAACACAATACACAGAAAAATTGGGGGAGTTATATAGTAATTTAATTCCTTTAACCACATACATAGCACAACTATGACAGAATAATGAGAGATAATTTGGCTTACCAAGAAAACTGTGAAAATATGCAAAAGTGACACCAGGTTGAACAAATAAGCCAGTTGATGGTCTTGGCTCTGTTATTTAGTAGGTCTGTGACAAAAATTTCACCTGCTCCTCTTCACTTTCTTCATCTTCAAATTGTAGCAAATACAGCTATGCCACTAAACTCAATTATGTGAGGACTATATGTGAAAATATATGTGAAATTTTTGTAGTAAAATATAAAAGTCTACAGCTACATTTATTCAGATACCATTGTTGTAATTTTAAATTAAATTAATAAAGGGCCCAATCAGGCATTTAGAGCTGAAGCCTGCCTAAATATCACCGAGTTCTTATCTAGAACATCGATTTTTCAATCACTGAGAAGTTGAAAAAGAACAGTAAAGGAAGGATTGGATGGAGCTGGTGGCACTTCATTTTACTAGAGGACCATTTAAACTCAAGTCCACTTTTCAGGACATCCTTCTAGTCTTCATTCGGTGTCCTAAACAGCGACCATGTACTCCATAAACAGTTCATAATAGCCACCTAACTCCGCAGGCAGGGTCACATTCCTAAAACCAAACTGGCTACGACTCTCTCCCAGCACACAGTCAACAATTTCCCACTGTCTTGTGCGTCAAGTGTCTCCAGAGTCTGACGGGGCTTCTCCATGACTCGTGTCTCCCTTGCCTTTTCTCTTTTCAAAATTCCTCCTCCTAGACTGCGCCTCAACAGTTCTGTATCACCTGCCAGTTGCCATGCTTACCAGGCTCTTAGAAAACGTTATGCAATATTGATACTGCTGCTCTGCTCTGACCGTGCTTGCCTTTTGGTCCACCTGGAGAACCCTCACTCCTCACTCAAGTTCAGCTTGCATGTATGGTCTCCTCTGAAGTCTGCCACCTGGGCAAATTGGGCGCTTCTTCTTTTGTACCTATGCTGCGTCCAAGATATAGAAGTGATCCTAGAACTTTGAACACTTATTATACTTAGGGTAGCAATCAATATAGAGCAGGGTAAGGATCATAGATTTTAAAGTCAGAGTCTACATCAAAATCTTGGCTCTACAGCCTTGTGACCCTTGACTTCTTAAAGTCTCAATTTTATCCTCTGTAGAAGTAGTACCTAGTAAGAGTTAGCAGCAGTAATACTGACAGAGATTGTTGTTTACATGATCGCCTCCCCTTATAAACCTGAAAATTTCTTCACAGCAGAGATAATATCCGTTTTATCTTTCTCCTCCGTGCTCTGCCATCATGTAGCATTTCTATTAAAAATGAATTCACCCAACACAACACGATTCGGAACATTTGCTTTCAGGTGAGTTCCCAACACTTCCCTTCCCCTGCTTGGGGCACCTATGGGTATGAAACGGTTTCCTGACTTCCTTGCCCTTAGGCTTCCAGGTAGGTTTGGCCAGTGGGTGGCGCTGGTCTAACAAGGTGCCTCTGCTCACAGGGAGTCTGCAACCACACCTCTTCTTTGTCCCTCCAGCAATAGGCATGGAGACAGCGTGTGTTCATTATTAACCCTAGGATTGCTTCACTTTCCTCTACTTGTCGGTTCACCGCTTCTATCTCATTCTAACTACCATATTAAATTATTCACATTAAATTCCCTCTATTGATTTATCTGGCAGAGATATGTCTTTCGGGCTAAACCCAGGAATTTTTTTTCTTTTTCTTTTCTTTTCTTTCTTTCTTTCTTTTTTTTGATCTGACCCTTAGTCTTAGTGATCCACAAAGTTTAAGTGCAGATAAAATATTTGCTCTGCCTATTGCACAGAGTTGTTGCATGGGATCAAAGAAAATTCTGGACATGTAAGTATTTTGAAAGTATAAATTGTTACACAAATACAATATTTGCTCTTAATATTTTCGACTGCAAAGAAACAACTTAGCTTCACTGACCTATAGCAGTGATGTTCTAAGGGATCCTGATGTCCTCCAATGACACCATGCCTGTAACTTGGACAGTTGAATAAAGGGGAGGACAAAGTCCAAAAGATAACTGAGTTTGGCATAGCAGGAATTCATGAGCTCATAAGTCAGAAGACACTGATAGAGTAAAAATTATGATTTTACTGAAGATGAGAAACCACTTGGATGACAGCCACCTTAGACTTTCCTCCAAGTCTTAATTTTGCAGATGAGCAACCACATTAAACTCCACAAGAATTCATGCAATGGCTGGTTATATTACCCATTTACTTGAGAACAACACAAATAAAAACAAAAGCAAAACACAAATGCAGA